>VMDO01010720.1:0-21727 GCA_007922755.1 Pedetes capensis | reverse complement strand
TCAGTGTCTTCCCCCACCCATATCCTTATTCCATCTGTCCTATTACAGCAAATCGTGTTTAACAACCAACTAGAACATAAGCTTATGCAAGTTCAGGCCAGATTTCAGTTATCTTTTATCTCCCAGAACACCTTCTGTTTGAGAGGAACTAATTCTCCTCCTGATCTTATCTGGACTCATGGATTTAAAATGATCTTTGCACAGATGACTCTCAGATTTCTATCTTCATGTCAAAATCACTGTCTCAGGGCCCAAACCAGTACAGCAAGTTGCATACTTGATGTCTCCACTTGAATGTCTAAAAGACATTTCAAACTCAATACCTCCAAAATTAAACTCCCTCTTTCCGCTCATTTTCCCCATTACATAAGCCAAAAGCTTTAGAGTCTTTGAATCCTCCCTTTCCCTCACCTTCATATCTGGTTTCCCCCTTACCTTGTCCAAGTCACTAGCATCTCTTACCAAGACTAACACCCCTGTTCTAAACATAGCAAGCAGTCAGAGTGATTTTGTTTTTAAATGCAAGTTAAGTCATGTCATCCCTCTCTTAGAAAACCTGCAATGACACCCCATTTGCTCAGAGGCAGGCATTCCTTTCTAGTGGCCTCCAGGGTCTACATTATCTGGCTCAGATCCTCTCTGGCCTTTCCTGCCCCTGCTCTCCCCACTCCACTCCAGTCCCACTGTCCTCACTGGTCCTCAGACTTCCTCCAGGCATGCTCTTGCCTCTGCTGTTCCTCGGCCCATAATGCTTTCCTTCAGACATCTGCAGGCATGACGAACTCTCCTACTTCCTTTCAGGTGTTCACTTACTGCCTTCTCAGTGAGATCTACTCTGCAACACCCCATCCGTTCTCCAGCCTTTTCTCCCAGTAGCTTGCTGTTCTTCTTTTTCCATGGGACTTAGCACTTTCTAGCGTAATAGCTAATTTGTCTTTTATGTTTTTTTTTCTATTGTACTCTGTCTTTCCTTCCCTGGAAATGTCAATTCACTATGGCAAGGGTCTTTATCTCATTCTCTGGTGTATCAGAGTCTAAAACATGCCAGATACACAATAGGTACTCACTTAATTATTTGCTGGATGAGTAAGTGCATGTTTACATGCATGAGTGAATGAGTGAATGAATGAATGGAATTTTCTGTCCTTTACAGTCTCACTTCTAACCACAGATTCAGTTTAATCTTTCTCCATTCTGACACCTGCTCTTCACACTTCATTTCTCAGCATTCGCTGAACATTGCTGGGTGAGTCTCTGTTTAAAAGATATCGCTTAGACAGTCCTCAGAACTCCTTCAGGCAGGGCGAGAGGCAGCTTCCTCTGCCTACCCCCTCTTCTCCTGACCAACACACTTACCCTTCTGTTCCCTGCAGACTGTGAGGGTCCTGAGTATCATGACTTGCTCATCTTTGTGTCTTTAAAAACTCTTACCACCACAGGGTGCAGTCAGTATTCGCTGAATGAATAAATCATTTCATCAAAATACTGTTGTTGTTGTTGTTGTTGTTAGGTGCTGTCGAGTCGGTATCCAAGTCATAGCGACCCTCTGCACAACAGGGGAAACACTATTGTCAGTGCTTCTCTGCTGTGCATAGGGTTTTCAGTGGCAGATTGATTTTTGGGAGGGGGTTGCCAGGTCCTTCTCCCAAATCAAAATACTGTAGTGGTTTATAATTCAGATAAATATATGATATTTCTTCAAATAGTTATTTTGCACTATTGGGGGTTGAACCTAGGATTTCACTCATGTTCGACAAGTGCTCTGCCACTGAGCAACACCCGCCAATCCCCCCCTTTTTTGAAATAGGTTCGCACTAAATTGTGCAGGTCATCTCTGGCCTCAAACTCATGATCTTCCAGCTTCAGCCTCCCAAGTTGCTGGGATTATAGGTGTGCACTATGGTGCCCAGTTTAAAAAAAAAATAGTATTTTGTTTGAAAATTACATTCTAAAAATGGAAAGGTAGGTTTACTTTTCACCCACATCATCATAGTCAGAAAAAAGCCTTACTGGCTGACCCACGTGCCATGACCTTTGCCCTGAGACCCATGGAGACAGCTCCCAAAAGTGCTGCATAGCCACATGGGAGAAGTACTTACAAATCCAGTTCTATTCTAGAGGTAGAGGGCCAGTGTCTGTTACCACTGGACTGTGGAGCCTTCCTTTATTTGCTTCTCATTCACATGGAATTAGCCTGAGTCTGAAATTGTAGTAGATGGTATCTTTTCATTTTTTCTTCTGTGGGATTTTATGGCCATCTGTAGGCCAATGCCCCTGTTGGAATGAGCTCATTCCACTGTTAACTTCATGATCATGGTTCCCAAGATGACAGGTCTGCTTAAACATATGTAAAGACTGAAAATACAGTCACAGCCTGGCACAACACCCCCATCCCCAGACTTTCCCTGTGAACTGCAATATTGACCATGACACTTTTGGTTTGTTTTTGTAGTCCTGAGGGGTTGAACCCAGGGCCTCATTCATGCTTCAGTGCTTTGCAAGGGCTCTATCACCGAGCTGCATCCACAACCTGTTTTTTACTTTCTATTTTGAGACAGAGTTTGGATAAATTCCACAAGCTGCCTCTGGCCTTGAACTTGCAATCCTTCTACCTTTGCCTCCCAAGCTGCTGGGATTATAAGCATGTACCACTGTGCCTGGTGACCACGAGGCTCTTTTACTCTGATGCTGCTGTTAGATGCTGTGGAGTCGGTTCCAACTTATAGCAACCCTCTTAGGGTTTTCAATGGCTGATAATTTCAGGATTGCTTCAAGAGTGAATTGCCATGGCCTTCTCCCATTTTTGCAGTGCTGGGGATCAAACCTGGGTCCTCAGAGAGCACAGAGCAGCACTGTACTAACTGAGCTAAACCCCAACCCCATTCTGATGCTAGAGTTTATTAAAAACTAAACTGTTTACACCTTTGGGTTCTTTGTTCGTACTTTTAGATCAGAGGCTTTGAAAGTGCGTACTGCATTGATAGCATGGGAAAAACAAATGGAGGGTTTGTTGAACTAGGACCTTGCCACAGGATGGGAGGGAATCAGGTAAGTCACCTTCTTTCCTGTTCAAATTGGTCAGAGTTGAAAGGTCCAGGCTTATTGATCATAGGCAAGAGTTAGTTTGGTTTTTAATGTGGTAACTTTGTTTTGGATAAAGAAAAATGCTCCACAAAGAACTGATGCTCCTAAAATAGCCACTTACCTAAGGGAAATAGTAGCCATATTGATTTTCACGTAAGCAATGAGAGTCCAAAATTGATGTCTATATGTAGGACATTCAAACATATTTTTATGGGAGTGTATATTTGTCACTAGTATATAAGCCTAACTCACTAGTAAGTTTTTGCAAGTAGTCATAAAGCCACAATTTTTACAATAAACTTGGGTATTACTGCCAGTAATGTATGTTTGACTAACATATTTTCTTCTTTATGTGGGTATTTTTCTTGTGTTGATATAGATTGTGAAACATTATCAGATTTATTTCCAATTTTTTCATTTTCTTACATTATTTATATGTAATAAATGTGTTAATGACCCATTCTAGATATTAGAGGCTAAAGAACATAGTTATTTATGTGTTAATAGGGCTCTTCACTAACTTAAATATAATTCCTGCCTTTGTACTCAGTTTGATAACAACACAAAAATTATAGAAGAATGAGTTATTTGATTTAATTACAGGAGTTAAATTTCTCAATTCTTTCTTTCTTTCTGTAAGTGTACATCTGCAGGGAAATTACCTCGTTTGTTTTTTTGTTTCTTTTTTTCGTTAATAGCTTTTCCGAATCAATGAAGCAAATCAGCTCATGCAGTATGACCAATGTTTGACAAAAGGGCCTGATGGATCAAAAGTTATGATTACGCACTGTAATCTAAATGAATTTAAGGAATGGCAATACTTCAAGGTATTCTGTGTTTCAATTCTTGACATAATATTATATGCTATTTCATTTTCAACAATACTTAGCATATGGAATTATCACTTTTGTTCTCTGGTGTGATACTATCTGTAATGAAGTCACAATGATATCCATGAAGGCCCACTGCTAATTTCATAAACTCAGGAAAATCAGTGTTCTGTGAGGCAATCATCACCAGTGTTCTAGCATCCAAATCTGATATTTCAAATCTAAATGAATCTTTCATTAAAGTAAAATACATCTACACCGTAAAAAAGTGGTTAATATTTCATGTTGTCCAGCAGGTGGAGATAGAGACAAATAAAATGTAGAAATCTCTGCCTTCACTGCTTCCTTATTATCCTTTGCTAAATACAACAGGATAAATGTAGACAGTTGCTCGAGTTAAAGGTCAGGTTTATTAATGTGACACAGCAGGGCCAATTTTTCTATTTCAGCTGTGCACCACAGTGTACACTTGTAATCCCAACAACTCAAGAGGCTGAGGCAGGAAGATCACAAGTTCTCGGCCAGAGGCAGCTTTGTGCCACTTGGTGAGACCCTGTCTCAAAAAAGTTTTAAAAAGGAGGCTGAGTACATAGCTCAGTGGTTAGACATTGCCTATATGCACAGGGCTCTGAGTTCAACCCCCCAGTACTTAAAAAATAATAATAAATAAATAAAAACGTAAATACATAATTAAAGCTCTGCAATAAGTTGAGATTCAAACATAGTAACAGGTTTATGTGTATTTTCCAACTATAGGTTTCCCTAAAATAAATCAATTTATTATGAAGTAAAACATTGGGAAAGCTTTCCGAATTGAAAGAAGCTGGCAACCCCCAGCTTCATTCATCTAACATATCATACCCTATCTATCATGCAAACACTTGTATGCTATGATACACTTGCTGTGTAGTAAAATTATGACCCAGCTTAATAATCATAGTTAACATCTTTCATGGATAATTACCAAGGAGTGATAAGCATGTGTCAATTATTGACTTTTTTTATAACAAGTTAGGAACAAAATTAATAAACCCTGAAAAATAGAGCATTTATTTTCACAAAGAAAAATGAATAATAGTAGTAAATGATAGAAGTTCTGAAACAAAAGTGATAAAAATATTAAAGACCAAAAACAATCATCAAGAAGTGATGAATAGGAGTTGAGAATGTAGCTCCATGGTAGAGCAAAGCAATGAATTCATTCCCTAGCACCCTCCCCCTAAAAAAACCAAAGTAAATAAAAAATGGAATATACATGTTTGAGATATTTTAAAGAACACAGCACTGAATATACATTTGTGCATCACTATTTACTAAGACCTGGGCTGGGATTTAGCTCAGTTGGTAGAGCACTGCTCTATAGTCTCTGAGGTCCTGAGTTTGATTCCCAGCACCACAAAAATGGGAGAAGGACATGGGAATCCACTCCTGAGGAAATCCCAAAACAGTGAGCCATTGAAAACCCTTTGAGGTTCTCTATGAGTCAGACACAACTCGATAGCACCTAACAACAACAACATTTACTAAGACCCAGTGAGGCAATAGACTACATGGGATTTGGAAAAATCGCTACAGCACACAATACTCCTATGGTAGAGAAGAAAAATATGCAAAAATAAAAATAAGCAAAGTGCCATCAGAAAGCAAAAGAGAGATTAATGAAAGTAATTACTTTTTATGAGTTTCATTTAGGAAGTATCATTGCACCAGGTCTAAAGTATAAAAAGGCTTTCTTAGATGATAAATAAAAAAACTAGATGAGCAAAGATAAGGCATGAAAATGTATAGAAAATTCTTAGGATCACATTTAGTTTGGTATCCCTACATTACACACTATGGGAAAAAACATTGAACTTCATTAAGTTTTGGGGAGTGATCAAAATTTGAGGAAGTTAGTGATAGGAGACAGTGGGTACTTTTAGGAAAACAATTCTAAAACCATTATGAAGTATGAACTGATGAAGCAAGAGTTCAGCTCAAGCAGCAGTTCTCAGACTTTCTGGCCTCTAAATTCCTTTTACACTCTCAGAATTTTTGAAATTCACTGGGCATGGTGGCACACACCTGTAATCCCAGCACTCAGGAGGCTGAGGCAAGAGGATTGTGAGTTCAAGGTCAGCCTAGGCTATAAAGTGAGCCCTGGTTTCAAAAAAAATTTTTTTTTAACAAAAAAAGATATTGAAACTCCCCTCAAACAGCTTTTGTTTAGGTAGGTTATTGCTAACAGTGTTTATGGAATTGGAAATTAAATCAGAGAAATTTGTAAAGTTTTTATGTTTTAAGTCATATAAAAGTAACACTAATGACCTTATTACTGTTGTTAGGTGCCATCAAGTCAGTGTCTGACTGGTAGTGACCCTATGTACAACTATTGTCAGTGCTTCTGTGCTATTCATAGGGCTTTCAATGGCTGATTTGTTTTTTGGGACTGGATTGTTGGGTCCTTTTCCCAAGCCTACAGCACCTGGTGTTCCCAGGCAGTCTCCCATCCACGTACTAACCAGGCCTGATTCTGGTTAGCTTCCGAGATCTAACAGGATCAGATGCCACAGTAGTACAACTTCAGGCAACCTTATTACGTGTTAATGTAAATAACATTTTAATGGCAAATAACTATTTCCCACCAAAAGATAAAATAGCATTGTTCTATAGTTGTAGAAATCCCTTTAATGTGTGATTTTTAGAAGAAGTCATACTGCTACTATGTTCAGTGTGATACAAATTGTTGTTTTAATTGATATATATAAAGAAAATCTAGCCTCACTCATGCAGTTAGAAAAGAATAATTTAGTAGGATTTTCAGAAAATATTGACTATTCTTTCAACCTATGCCACAACTCAAAAGTGGTAGTTTTATAACAGGTGTTTGCAATATAGAATCTGAAACTGATATGGTGAACATTTTTGTCCTGTTTTAAACATTAAAATCCATTGGTCCCTTTTACACTTTTTGATTGGGTCTTTTATCCATATGAGATTTTGTAACATGCATTGCTCATTTAGAAAATATTGTTCGCTAAGTTATGTAGATCTTGCAAATATTAACACATTTCACTATAACCACTTTTCATCAGAGAAGTCTTTATTGTGAAACTGTCAAGTTTTCGTGGTGGTGGACACGAGTTTTTGAAAATTCAAATTTCTATTTGAAAACTCAAGTTTTACCAATGGCAAAAAATATTGTCAGTTTTTTTCTTTTTCTTTCTTGGAGTAACAAGTTCACTTCATTTTCAAGAAAACATCTACCTATTACCCAAGTTTGAAACGTCATAGTTTATGGATGAATTATTCTTTTAAGTAAAAATGACATTCTATGAAAGAAGCAGCTAGTCCATTATCCCTCACGTCAATTACACACATGCTTTTCCTCAAGATACCATTTTGTGGAACGACTTGATTTATACTTCCTATTTCAGTGTTTGCAAAAAGTATACTTGAGGGCCAAGACAATGAAATTAATAAGCTTTAACTGCTCATTGTGGATATCCTATTTATTTCTTTATTTATTTATTTATTTATTTATTTATTTAGCTGTACTTGGGGGTTGACCCCAGGGCTTCTTACATACTTTGTAAGTTCTTTACCACTGGGCTGCCCCCCAGCCCATTTATTTATTTACTTACTTACTTATTTAGAGTCAGGGTCTCACTACGTTACTCAGGCTGCCTCTAACCTTGAACTCGTGATCCTCTTGCCTCTACCTCCCAAATCGCTGGATGACAAGCATACACCACCACACCCAGCTATCATGGACATCCTTAAATGAAATCATTATATGCCTTTTTTAACTGGGAGTATGTGACAGTGAAGAATACAGGTACAAGCACAGTTTGTCGTTACTGCTTAATTGATACCAAGACTTTAGTGTTTTTATCCACCACTCATTTTGTTCCATCAGTACAAATGTCAATACAATGGAAAGGGAGGGAAATGAGTTTTTTTGTATTCCGAGAATAGTTTGGGCCATACAGACACAATCTTGGGAAGTCCGAGGAGCACATTTTGGGGAACCTGAGTCATATTGAAAAACCTATAACATACGATGAGGAGTAAACTAGTACATCTTTAGTGGAGATCAGAAAGAAAGAGTATAAACCAGAGATGTTGCAAATGGCAGTCCTCGAGAACTGGTGTAATATGAACAGATGGGGGAAAGTGCAGTAATTTCTGAGGACCAGAAAACTGCCATTGTCTTTCCCCAGGATAGAAAGCAGAGAAGTAGGTTTAAAGGGGAAAATAATGAACTTGGGTTTATATACATTGAATTTGACATACCAACAGCATATTGTAATTTAGAAATACTTAGAAGAATGACAATAAAGAGAAATCTAAAGCTGGGCTTGGTAGCACACACCTGTAATCCTAGCACTTGGGAGGAAAAAGCAGGAAGATTACAAGTTCAAGGCCAAACTGGGTTACATAGCAAGACCTTGTCTCAGAAAACCAGGAGAAAGGGGGAGGCGGGCAGAGAGGAGTCCAGAGTCTGATCTATGGTTGGTATAAACTTACCCAGTTTGCTCGAGTTGTGTCCTTATGTAAGCCAGATAATGACTTCTAATGTCAATATTATCAGAGTCCAAATCTAAAACGTATTTTCCCTTACTGTGTTTTCCAGAACTTGCACAGATTTACTCACATTCCTTCAGGAAAGTGCTTAGATCGCTCAGAGGTCCTACATCAAGTGTTCATCTCCAATTGTGACTCCAGTAAAATGACTCAAAAGTGGGAAATGAATAACATCCACAGTGTTTAAAAAGAACAGAAGAAACCAATAATCTACCTACTGACAAATTTATACAGGACTGAAAACCGCCTGGAATCTGCTGCAACAATTATTATTAATCTGTACAGCTCCAAATCTGATCAGTTTGAAGGACATTGATAAATTGTGATTTTACAATAACATTATCATCTGCAGTTACTGTTTACAAAACTGCTTTTACCTTAAACTTTGTAGATGTTTACATCTTTGTTTTGTTTTGTTTTGTTTTAAGATGATGTTGGTAATTTGTGCCTTTAACTCTGTTTTTTTAGAACAGAGTTAAAAGCATGTTGTCTTCTTTGGGCTTACACTCAGGGGTCTGAAAGGCAGTTTGATTTTTTTTTTTTTAAACACACTTGAAAAAAGGTTGGAGTAACCAGACTTTCATATATAACTTGGTGATTATCAACCTGTTATGTCTTTATTTAATTTTACATCTTTTTGAAGCACTGCCACAGGTTATTAGCCAAGGTGGCCTTCCTTCACAGTCATGCTGCTTTTTTGAAAGGTGAATTTCAACACATTTAGTGCCTCTTTCATTTCTCAGCATATTTTTTAAGAGCTTTTGATGAAATTTATAGGATGGTAATGATAAAGTATCATCTGTATGGGGAATATTTTCACTACTCAAAAATGAGTTTATGAGCTGCCATTTGCAATGAAGTTGAATTGGTGTATGGCTTGAACAAGAAATGACAGTATGGAACATCTTGAAGCTATTCCATAGGGTTTGAAGATTGTGGGGCATTAACTCCCTTACAACTGGTGTCCTCTACGCCATCTGTCCATACCAACTCCTGGGAAAGCAAAGGGGTCTTCCAACAGGAGGAGAGTTGCCCAACTGTGTTTGGTATCCACTTTTTCCCAGTACTTGTCACTTCAGAAAAATAATAATTCTCAGTTTTGAAACTTGAAGGGCAGGGAGTGCAGTAATAAAAACAACTATACACCAATATAAACATGTCAAAGGTTGGTTCTGACAGAGGTCAGAATTTCCAAGCCCATGTTAGATTAAGCCTTAGAAAACTTGTGTGCATAACCACCTAAGCTGTGCAACCTGTGAAAGCAAGAGTGAGCTGATGTTCCGTATTTATCTTCATCCAAATAAAGTTCTCTGTACATTTTTAAGATTAAAAAAATGACTAAGAATACAGTTCATTAACAAATGTGAGGTACTTTCTTTTAAATTGAATGTTAGTTCTCTAGTGTTTCTTCATTTCTTTTTTTCCAGTGAAAAATACAAGAATTATTTGGATTTGAACATTTATTAAGACAGTACTTACTATAGGAGCACCAAATATTGCAAATGGTCAATTCAATTTTAATTTCTATTAGAATCTCTTAGTAACCAAAAGACTAAAATGCCTAAGATGAATGCTAAAAAAATAAAATGTGATATGGTGGAGAATGGCAAATCAATTAAGCAGTTTTGATCTTATTAATCATGGTATCATTACAATGAAAGGAATTCACAGCTACTGCCAGAGGGAAATATTTTTAATTAAATCTTTAAAAAGGAAAAAAGAAACCTCACATTTGTTTAAAAGAAAAGCCTCCAAATTTATTTCTTCTTAGCTCAATTCTCCAATTTGGAAAATAAAAGTTAAACATCCTAAACAGAGTTCTATTTATACTTTTGAATTGTCAGTTTGTATTTTGCTACCAATCTGTAATCAACCATTTTAACTTTCATTCATCTTGAGGGATATTTAAAAAGAAATACATTTATATGCTTATATAATTGTAAAATAATCAACCTTAAAAAAGAAACTCAGAGAGAATTAATAATTACTTATGTGTTTGCAAATAGCACCATTTTTCATGTTGAATAGATAGATTATAACCTTGTTATCTATGCATAGGCCTAAGAAAGATGGCACAGGAACTGTGCACATAATTTTATGAGTAAATTAAATGGTTTTTTTTCTTTTTTGTGCAATTCCCTAAAAGAAGATACTCTGTGAACATGATTCTGTATATTGAAATCAGAAACCTTACCAAACATGAAAAACATCAGAAAGCTGCTGCCATAATGACTATTTTCTACTGTAGGCTACTTGGAAATAATTCCCATATCCTTGCTTTGTAAGTTGGTAATACCACTATGCATTTCTACACATTTTATAAATTTGATTTATGCAGATTTTGATACACTGTATGTTTCTGTAGAAATTGTATAAATATTCAAGATTTTATTAGGGTAAATTTAAGAAGTTTATGTATATCTTAATTCTGGGTTGCTTGTTTTTTAGGTGAAAAAATAAAAATATTTTAATCCATAGCTTTTTCAGCATTTGTAGTCATTTCTAATCTAGCTGCACATTCTAAAGAATTTTTTTTTATTTACAGGATACAGTGTTCATAGCTAAAATATTACAAACCATAGTTATTAGTTAAGTATGTGCTTGAGTGTTGGTTAGAATTCTGCTACATGTGCTTAGAATACTCAGACCTTACCTATCTGAGGGGCAGGAAGGAAACTAAGATTACTTTTTACTGGACTTCTGGTTGCCTATGTATAGCAATTTTTTAAAGCCACCTATCTGATTATAAAATATAATCTCAGCAACAGCTACTTTCTTGACACTGTATTCTACTATATTCAATTGCCTGTTGACAGCAAAAATATCTTTAAATCAAAGTTCTTTACAACTCAATAAATCAAGTGACTAGAAAGAAGCAAAGAGAGGGGAAACCTATGAAAATGGAATTATAGTACATAGGACCTTGTGGTGTAAAACACACCATCTCAAGAGAAGATATGACTAACAGATTCAGATAAATGGCTGTACTGAATTGGAAACTGTTCGAACCCATTCGGTTGATTTGTCTGTTGTCATATCTTTTGATTTTTAGCTATGGTAGTGCCAGGCTAAGAAATTTGAAAAGTGACATAGTACCTGGCAGGAATAAATGGGGGCTTACTTATTTCTTAAGATAGAATCTCTCACAGGAATCTTGAAATATATTTCATTTCTAGACCGTATGTAATTGAAAAAAATTTCACATATAATTCAGTAGGAAACATGAGCAAATATCTAGAACGCCAAAAATTTAGGTATGTGAAAATTATTCCATGTGAAAGCACTTTTATAAAATATTGAGCACTATGAAAATATTTGTTGCAATCAATCTAATGTAAGAAAATGGACAAAAGTTTGAATGGTTTTTGAGGACCATTTTCCTTGGAACTGGAAATTAACTGTTTCTAAATTAGATTCAATAATTGCCTTTCCCTTCTCATTTTTAAGATTTTGAACTGAAGACTCAAAATTGAGGCTGATAGATTTCAATTTTGACTGAATTAGGCCTAGGACCTACCTCTGAGCAGAGTTATGGCAGGATTGCTTAATTTTTATAATGGAATAATCTCACAATCTGCTCATCTGAATAGTAATATAATGTGACTATATTTGAATCTCTGTTCCACGAAAATTACCCATGTGACCTTGGATGAGTTATTTAACCTCTACACCACGGTTTTCTCACTTGTAAAATGGGGGCAATAATAGTGCCTATTTTATAGGATTGTTATTAGAATTAAATGAGTTAACTAACATAAGTGCTTACATCGAGTTCCTGGCACACTGCCAAGGTAATATAAATGTTAAGTATTCTGGTTTTAAAATGTAAAATCTCTCTTTAATCAGAAGAATAAGATTGCTACACTGCAGACCTCTGTGTGTGTGTGTATGCATGTATTACATATATCAGATATCATGACCCCTACTTTACAAGTGAAGAAATGAAGCTCAAGTTAAACTAAGGGAAGAAATTATCTGTGGCTCATGCCATTCACATAACCTGTGTAGAATGTAGTTTTAAGTGATCTAATTCAATCCTGAGATAGAAGTTCCATTTTGGGCTTTTGACGTGGGTAAACTCAGCTGCATTAAGGATTACATGCCCAAAACAAAACTAAAACTTTTCATAGAAAATGTCTATCACATAGTAATTGGTATTGGACTTAACTTGCTATCCTAAACATCTCTAAAACTTCACAAAATATATGGGACAACAATTTTCAGAAATTGGATACCAGATAGACTGATTTTAAAAGAAGGGCAATAAATCAGGTACAGTGGCACATATCTGTAATCCTAGCGATTTGACATGCGGAGGCAGGATGATTGTGAGTTTGAAGCCAGGGTCACCCTGTGTAATTTAGTGAGACCCTGACTCAAAATAAAAAATAAGAAAATGGGTTAGGGATGCAGCCCAATAGTAGAGTACTTGTGAAAGTATGTGCAAGATCCTGGATTCAAACTTCAATTACCACAAATAAATATTAATTAATTTATTAGTTAATTAAAATAAAAGAGAAATACACAAAGTGAACCCCAGGTTCCCTGTCGGCTTACCTGGGAATTTTTTTTTCTTCCCTCGAACTATTGGGGATGTTGAACTCAGGCCTTGTGAGTGTAAGGCAATGCTCTTATCAACTCAGCTGCACCCTCAGCCCATTTTTAGTTTTAAAACTTTTGAGACAGTGTCTCACTAAACTATAGAGTGTAGGGTGCCTCTGGCCTTGAATTTACAATCCCCCACCACAGTCTCCCAAGTCGCTGGGATTGCCAGCGTGTACCACAGACACCTGGCTAAGTTTTAACCATGGTACAACAAATGGAGCTCAGAAACATTGCTATTAGTGAACTGAAGAGGCAGAGTAGGAGTCTGAGGCTGCTGAGAGCTAGAACTTCTGAAGCAGGCTAGTGGAGGGGCATTCACTGGAATATTAGGGGACCTATTTAGGAATTTTTATAGCACTGCTATTTGTAATAGCAAAAAATCCCGAGATCAACCTAAATGCCCCTCAACAGAATGGATGAATTGTATAATCACACAATGGAATGTTACCCAGTGATGAACATGAATGAACTACTGATAAACAAGTCTTAGGGATATAGTGTTGAGTGAAAAAGGCACTTCCTAAAAGACTTCATTCAGCATTTATACAATTATAATGAATATAAAAAGTGCCTAAAGTTAAATATATAGTAAGTTATACATTTATACAGTAGAGGTGATAACTTGTCCAAATTCACAAATCTCATGTTAGGATTAAGAACAAAACTCCCATATTTGATATACTGAAAACTCTGCAACAAATTTCTATTTGATGCTGGGAAAATCTCTTTTTTTTTTTTTTTTGTTTTTGTGTGTGTGTGTGTGGTACTGGGGGTTGAACCCAGGGTCTCGCGCCTGCATGCTCTGCAAGTGCTGGACCACTGAGCTGCACCCCCAGACTATTTTTTTTTACTTTTTGAGACAGGGTCTTGCTAAAGTACGCAGACTGCCTCTGGTCTCAAACTTGCGATCCTCCCGCCTCCGCCTCTCGAGCCACTGGGATTACAGGCGTGCACCACCGCGCCTGGCCTGGAAAATCTCTTCTAAAGAACATGTGTTCTCCAAGTGTTTACTTCACCTATCCATCTTGATTGTCAAGAATGTCAGAGCTGAATCTGATACTCTTTATCATAGTATCTGTAATTAACACACATATATAGGCAATATACTTTTAGCTAATTTATTACTTCATTTAACTTTCAAAAGAGTTCTAAATTTAGTGAAGAAGAAACAGAGGTTACATGACTTGTCTGATTTACTGAAACAGTAAAAAAACTTTTCAGATTGATTCCCAAGTGTAACTATGCTTCTCAACCACCTCTGGTTCTTTGTTTTTTACAGTCCTGGGGGTTGAACCCAGGCCTTGCTCATACTAGTCAAGTGCACCACTACTAAGGTATACTCCCATCCCTTTTATAACACAAGATCTTGCTAAATTACACAGGCTACCTCTGGCCTTGAACTTGTGATCCTCCTGCTTCTGCCTCCCAAATCACTGTCATTACAGACAGGCACCACAGTGCCCCACTCACCTCCCTCTTAATTTACTCCATAGTCTTGTTTTTTCCCTTCGTATGTTTAAATTTGAATTTGCTGATTTTTTTCTTTGAATAAGCTATCTCATCTTTTCTGGGAAAATGTGAAAAACCAAATACAACTATATAAATACAAATGAATGATGGCTTTACTATCTTTTCCCTGACCCGTGACATTGTGCAAATGATCAGTATCCATAGACCAGGACATGTCTTAGTGAAGAAAAGAGGCAGGACGAAATGATATAAAAGACATTTTCAGCTCTAATATGAGGAATTAAGAGTTTGAAATTTTGTGGTACATATTACTTAATAGTTATTTTTGTCTCTTTTAATGTGAAAAGTCTAATGGTACTCCTGAGTCACTATTCCACAGATGTGGTAACACCAAGGATGAGACTCACTAAAACAAACAGGAGCACAACAAAAGTCCCATTGAAACCTCAGAAACAATGTCTATCTTTACTGCAGTGTAAGAACATTGTAAGTGACATACTGGTGAATCTTGGGCAGAATCTTACCTATAGATGTTTTCTCTGGCTCTAAAATTTGAACTTAGGGGCTGGGATTTAGCTCAGTTGGTAGAGCACCACTCTGCAGTCTCTGAGGTCCCAAGTTTGATTCCCAGCACCCCCAAAATGGGAGGACGTGGCAACCCACTCCCAAAGCAATCCCAAAACAATCTGCCACTGAAAACCCCATGAGGGTCGCTATGAATCGGACACGACTCGACGGCACCTAACAACAACAACAAAATTTGAACTTATTACCAATATTTAAACTTTCACATTTTTTAAAATCTAGACTTCTGGTTCTACTTGAGAATTGGGAGATCAGGAAATTATACACCCACATTTCTACCTTCCAGGACTGATTCAAAAGACTGGCTGCCCGCTTTTACTGTGGGCATTTACATGTTTACAACTATGCATAGACCAATTTTGGGCACTAGGGTATATCAGTAAGTAAATATAAAAACTTCACTGCACTCAAGAGCATTTCTGTATGCTCATTTCACTACATCCAGGACGTTTAGCTGTTATTGGTCTTTGCATTTCCTGTCAATAAATAACCTACCTTTGTCTAAAAGTGCCACCTCCAGTAGGAATCTCATGAAGCACTAATCCAAAATTAGCTTATTCTTAGAAAGGTATTTTCATTTTAAAAAGACTAGATCTTATGCAGTGCCATAACATCTTTAGCTTTCTTCTTGATTTGCCAGGAAATAAAATCATTACTGCTATGCAAAACATTTTGTGGCACACATAGTAAAGTTAAACTTAATATTGTATTTATATACTAAGATAACCTTAATGCTTTACTATTTACAGTAAATTATGCTGTTTTAAATGTCTTTAAAAAGTAGTCTTCTATTGACCAAGTTTGCAGTGCTTTGATGTTTATAAGCTACCTTAGATCTTCCAACCCAGGGCCCTGTTGTGATAGATTAAAAGACTAAGAGTACTGGCCCCCATTGGGAAAGAAATAATTTGAGCCTTTACTTCAGTCCTTCTACCAAATATTTTTAAAGTAAGAAAACCAAGGACAATTGTTTTTATAATCTTTGGGAAGGGCCTCCCAAAGCTATGAAAAAACTGATTTATTTGACTACATAAATATGTCTGCATGAAAAAAGCGTAATAGTCAAAAGAAAAACCAGAGAAAAAGCATTTACATGTTACTATCATTTTCCTTAATATATGTTCCCCAAAACAGTAAAAAACCAAGGAGCCAAAGGACCACAGCAAAGAAAATGAGTCCTAAATGTAAAAAACACTAAATTCCTAAGAGAAGAAATTATTTTTTATGTATCAGATTAAAAGACTAAGTTTGAGGATAAGCATGTTGAGATAAGGAAAGAGGCACACAAAACATTCATTGCTGTGGAGCACATATTATGTACGACTATTGAGAACAGTTTCAGGAGGTTTCGGTTAGTTAATAAAGTACAAGAGCAGTTTCTAGCATATATTAAGTACAGGTTTAGGCAATTATAACTAGAAAATTTTAAAAAATGCATGCCCTCTCACCCAACTCGTCCTTACAGGACTTTTTTCCCATGTATGAAATCACATACAGACAGTCACAGCAACATTGTCCTTAAAGCAAAAAACTATAGTATCTTTCAGGAACTGGCTAAATTATGATCTGTTCAGTGGGATGCTCTGTACATAGCAATTTGAAAAAGCATGGCAGGGCCAGGCACAGTGGCGCACCTGTAATCCCAGCGGCTTGGGAGGCAGAGGCAGGAGGATCGCAAGTTCGAGACCAGTGGCAGTCTGTGTAATTTAGTGAGACCCTGTGTCAAAAAAGTAAAAAAATGGGCTGGAGGCGCACCTCAGTGGTCCAGCACTTGGGCACAGCATGCAGGCATAAGGCCCTGGGTTCAACCCCCAGTACCTCAAAAAAATAAAAGAAAAGAAAAGAAAGAAAGAAAGAAAGAAAAAAGAAAAAAAGAAAAAGCATGGCAGCAGTTCTAAGAACAATCTTTAAAATGGGATTAAGGAGAATACATACATATGATGTATACACATATATGTACGCATAGACACACACACACACACGCTTCCATTTGTGTAATAAGACATGTTTATTCTTACATCCCAAAAAAGCCTGCAGCCATAGCCCTGTGTCATCCCATCCCGTCAGCTCTCGGAAGCTAAGCAGGGTCGGGCCTGGTTAGTACCTGGATGGGAGACCGCCTGGGAACACCAGAAGCTGTAGGCTTGGGAGGACCTGGCAACCCCTTCCCAAAAATCAATCTGCCATTGAAAACCCTATGAACAGCAGAGAAGCACTGACAATCGTGTTTCCCCTGTTCTACAGAGGGCCACTATGAGTGGGATACTGACTCGACGGCACCTAACAACAATTCTTACATCTCAGAAGGATGAACTATTTATTCTATTATTGGGGTTATCAGTAGAGTAATAGTGTGGGAGAATAAGGAGGCTGGGAATCAAAGAATATTATCTACTATCCTTTTTTTTGGGAGGACCCAGCAACCCACTCCCCCAAAATAATCAGCCATTGAAAACCCTATGAATAGCAGAGAAGCACAATAGTGTTTTGTTTGTTGTACATAAGGTTGCAAGAGCCTGACACAGACTTGTCAGCACCTAACAACAAACCTATCCTTTTAGACTTTATACCAAGATACAACCTATTTAAAAAGAAAAAAAATTAAGCATACCTGCAAGTAGTGGGTGGTCTGGGACAAACTTCTTACCTTCATTTCAGTGCTTCCCAACATTTATTGACACCTAGTCTTGATTATTGATAATTGGATCTTTCAGTGGGATCTGAAATTTTGATCTCAACTATGAGCCAAACTGGACCTATCTCAAATCCTGAAGAACAGCTCTTGATTAAAGGACTGGGTGCTCTTAGCTCAGAAATTTGAATATAGAACACAGAAAGGCAGACTCCCATAAAGATAGATGACAAAGAATATGATAGGACTGCATAGTGAGTGTAACATATATTTAGAAACGTACTATTACTCTATCTCAATTTCTGCAACTTCTATTTAACATCTCTTCAATGAATTAAGTACTGTTTTAAAGTATCTTTAACATTTTCACTTAACCATTAAAATACGGTGAAGTAGGTTTTTATCCCATTTTACAAATGGGGAGAAATAAGGTTAAAGTTCCCACGGCTAACATTTGGTAGAGCCAGGGAACAGAGATGCCCTCCGAGTGTGTACTCAAAGTATATTACTCAAGATGTTTTGCCATATTGTCACCTAACACCAGAAAACATTAAAAACTAGTTTCCATCTTATGATCAGTGAAACCCCCAAATTTATATAACCATTAGGATGTAACTAGTATAGGACAATCACAGAAATGTTTGGAAATCTTAGGTCTATTCACTCTGGCAATTATGCCCATATCTAATATTTAATTTAAAAATTCTTACAAAGTTTTTATTCCAAATATGAAGTAGAAGAGAAAACTAAGCCTCCCATAGTTGCATAATCAGAATCTTCACTTCCATTGCAAAACTTGTTAGACAACCAAGATTGTCCTTTAACTATATTGTCAACAGGTTTCTTTTGTAAAGTCTATAGACTGTCAACTTTCACAAGTAACCTCTAATTACTCAAGTTATCTTACAATTAATTGCCTCCTCAAATAAGCATTCCTAAAGCAATTGCCTTTCCTTTTAAGTACAAATTCCAGCGAAATTTAGTTAAGTTAGTCATAGGATACTACAACCACTTCAAATAGTCTTAGGTTCATTACCTAGAATTCTATTCTAAAGCTTAAGGCCAAAAGATTCACATCTAGCTCTGGTGATCTACCTTGTACTAGTTCAACTCAATGTACCAAGAGAAAATTTAACTCTGTTACTAGTAACTTTAAGTTTATATGCTTTTAGTATTCACCAGCCTACCTTCTTTTCCTCACATAAATTTCCCCAAATGAAGTTTAAAAAAAAAAAGACAAAGGGGCAGATTCGCTAATAAATCAACAAAAATGTCAAATTACGTAGAAACAACAAAGAGCAGCCACTGCCCCAATCTGTGTTTTTTAAGGGGAAGTTAATTTAGCATACTAAGAAAAACACAATACAAATAATATACATAATTTTATTACAAATTTTTTTAAAAAACACAAAATGCAACATCCTAAAAAAACAAAATTTACTGATACTAATTTTTATGAAATTGTTGTGCTACCATTCACAAGAAATTAAAGAAACCATTAAATATTTAGGAACATTCAACATCAAAAGCTTTAAAATCTAACTGTATGTAGTAGCTCCTCAAAAAGCTACAACCTGCATTTTTAAAAAAGTATTTTCTCTACAAAGGAATTCATCAGCTATACAAAAATCTGTACAGTTTTTATACTGAAGCTAATATTGAGCTGCACTTGAATTCACATTCTTAGCAAAACAATTGCCTGAGCACACACACACACTCCACACCCATCATTACAGGACAGCCATTTATTCTTCATCTTCTTCCTCTTCCTCATCATCTTCATCTTCTTCCTCTTCCTCCTCCTCTTCCTCATCTTCTGGTTCCTTCTTCTTCTTAGAGCCTGTCGGCCTACCAGGGCCCTTCTTTCCTGCTTCACTTTTGCCCTTGGCACGGTATGCAGCAACATCCTGAAATGTTGTCAATAGTAAAATGAACATCAGTTGCCATTACAAAACTGTGAAAAACCACTCAGTCGTAGTAAACAATCTCAATTTATTGACCAATAACCTGATAGCTTTCTAAAAAGCTATTCAGAGCCTACCTCTGGTTGAGAGTATTTGTTCCTTCTGGGCTTTAGAAAACTAATGGTGTATAATAATGGTAGTTGCATAGATCAGTGTTAGTACTTTCACTACCAGTATTCATTTACCTCACACACATTCTCACTTCAACTTCACATTTTAGATATATGTACATAAAAGAACACATCTGGCCTTGCATACTATTTAAACATTTATGTAATTACAAACCAGTATACAAGTACGAATTTACCACAGCTACAAACACTGGTTTCAATCAAAAAAAAAAAACAAAAACAAAAAAAAGTTTCAATTAGCTTGTGTTGCTCAAGTATGTATGTTCCATTAAGCCTTTTCATACCTGACAACTAGTAACAAAAAATTACCTAAATTTCTCAACTTTCTACATTCATATCTATTTCTAATACACTCCTTTAAGAAACGTCTGAGTTTAGCTGCAGTTTTAAAAAGGTCAGAGAACAATATACCTTTTCATATTTCTCCTTTAGTTTAGCTGCCTTCTGTTCATACGGCTGTTTATCTTTGGCTGACTGCTCAGACCACATTTCACCTAATTTCTTTGCAGTATCCCCAATGGATAGGCCTGGGTGTTCACTTTTGATCTTTGGGCGATGTTCAGAGCAAAACAGGAAGAAGGCCGATCTGAAAGGAAACAAGAGTCGGTAAACCCAAAAGGAAAAATCCAAGAGGCAGTTCCGTCAATTCGAAGGTAAACTCACGGTGGTCTTTTAGGAGCGTTGGGATCCTTTTTCTTTCCCTTCTTGTCGCCTTTGGGAGGCACATAGTTTTTCATCTCCCTGTCGTAGCGAGCTTTGTCACTTTTGGCCATATCCTCGAACTTGGACTTCTCCTTTGCAGACATGGTCTGTGGGCGGAAAGAGGAAAAAGTCCCGCACAACTGTAAGACAGAGGTCGCCCCGGAGGAGTGCGGCCCCTCAGGGAGCGCGCGGCGCTTCGGGAGCCAGGAGGAAAATCCTGAGGTAATCTGCCTAAAACTGAAGGACCTGGGCGGCGGCGTGGAGGAGGGGAGGAGGGGAGGAGGGGAGGGACGCTGGGGGTCACCTGGCCGCCACGCCCCCGCCGCCCGCCGCCCGCGACCCTCACCTTCCATCTCTCCGAGCACTTCTTGGAGAACTCGGCGAAGTTGACCGAGGAGTCCGGGTGCTTCTTCTTGTGCTCCTCGCGGCAGGTCTGCACGAAGAAGGCGTACGAGGACATCTTGCCCCGCGGCTTGTTGGGGTCGCCCTTGCCCATGCTGCCGGACGCCGAACGCCTGCGGGGAGGAGGCCGGCGGTGGTGGGCGCCCAGCCGCGGCCGCCCGGCGCAGGCTCCGCGCCGCTTCCCGCCCAAAGCGGCTCCCGGCCCGCCCGGCCCCGCCGCCCGGCCCGCGCCGGCCCCCGAAGCCTCCCCGACAGAAATGGCCCTCGGCGCCCCCGGCGCGCGCCTCGTTCCCGCGGGTCTCCAAGCGACCCACGTTCAAAAGCTACGCGAGCCGGGGAGCTTCCCGTCGCGCTGACTCCCCGCCCGCCCCTCACCCCAAATTCCCCTCGCCAGGTGGAACCCCGGGAGGCACGGCGCCGAGAGCCGGCACGGGGCTCTGCGGTACCGGGGAGGACTGGGCCCACGGGCCCGAGGGGTCTGCGGGGATTCCTACCTGTGGCGAGCTTGCCCTCAGACTCCCGCTTGCGGTTGGAGACGCTTCCTTCCCAAGGCTCCGGCGTGAACTGGTTTATCGCTAACGCAATCCTCAGGCTCTTGTTTTGCAGAGTTCTCCGCGCCACGGCAACTTGACCAGCCCGACCGCAGACCACACCTCCACCCCTCTGATTGGCTCTGGTGATTATTCAAACCCGGGGAGTCCCCGCCTCCCAACCAGACTGCCTTCTGATTGGTCAGCCTCTCGCCAGGCCCGTCCC
>VMDO01010719.1:0-70274 GCA_007922755.1 Pedetes capensis | reverse complement strand
GACCATGTTTCCCAGTACCATTTATTGAAGAGGCTGTCCTTTTTTCAGTTTACTTGCTTTGCTCCTTTGTCAAAAATAAGGTGGCTATAGGTGTGTTGAGGTATATCTGGGTCTTCTATTCTGTTCCAGATGTCTTCGGGCCTATTTTTGTGCCAGTACCAACCTGTTTTTGCAACCACTGCCTTGTAGTAAAGTTTAAAGTCAGGGATTGTGATTCCCCCTGCATTAGATTTGCAGCTTAAAAGTGTTTTGGCTATACGTGGTCTTTTGTGGTTCCATATGAATTTTTGGATCATTTTTTCTAGTCATTACTTTTGAAAGTACTTGTGGGACTAAGAGACGGTATAATGCAAGAATTTGAGTCTTTGTTTCTTCCTGTTTTTGACTAATCTCTGAGAGAGCCCTCAACCTATAATATGGACAATATTTTTCTCCTCGACTCTGTTTCTTATAGACAAATTAATTCATATGTTTAGAGCTTGTTTGAGTTTAAGAGAGCAGAATGGAATAAGGAATTTCTATTTGTTTCCCACTCATTCTCCACACACCAAAGCATCTTCACAATATAGGGTACTCAGTGGGGTTCAAAGCTTTCCAATTGCCCCCAATCCCTTTGAGACAATCCACCCTAGGTTTGTGTTAAGGTGACCCAATAAACCTCATCCCTCTTCCCTGCCCAAGTTCAGAACCAACTGAGCTATAAACAACTGAGTCAGACCGATGGAAATCAACTATTAATGGTAGAACTTTTGGGACCCTGCCCTGGGTGTGGGAGGCAAATGGGCTTAGTACCATTCATTGCCTACATTAAACTTGCGAGGCTTGGGGACTCTCTAGCAAGGGGCAGTGCCTACCCTTTAGTCTTGCCATATAGTGAAAATAATTGGCTAAACAGCATATTCTCTACATGCAGGCAGTTCCCAGAGAAAGAGAAATCAGAAGATACTAAAGAAAACAGTACCACATATGCCTCACATGGTGTTTCTTCTCCAGTCTCATTAACCTGATCAGTCACTCCCATCCTCTCCTCACTCACCAAGAATTAGCAAGAGGGTGCAAGAGGCCTGCAGAGCTCCTCCATGGCAGTGGCACTCAGACTCAAGCAAGTATCAGAATCACCGGGAAGGCTCGATATTCATGCAGATTACTGGGCCCACTAAGAATTTCTGATTCAGTAGGTCTGAGTGAGGCCTGAGATATTGCATCTCTAGCAAGCACCTGGGGATGTTGAACCACTGCTCTAATGCAAGGATTCTCAATCTTGACAAATATTGAACTCACTGGGAGAGAGGAGTTTGTGTTTCCTCTTACCATGCCCCAGCTATTTTTCCCTTTTTCATATACAAGGCTTAACACTTGACCCTATGGCCTGGTGGTGGTGTGCCATTGTCCCCAAAGGAAGAAATCAGGAGTCTATCAGAACAGTGTAGCTCCCACTTTGTGAGGCTTTCCCCTCAATATTGACCGTTCTTCCTTCATGGGACTAATGGCAGACAGTGATTATGTTCGTTCCATTATGTTTGTTAGAACATAAATTAACTTGAAGTCCATACTGGGCAAATCATCTGCTATTCTAATTCCCATCCTACATTATATCTAGTCACACTATCTCTCATTAGAGATTCTGTAGTGAAATTAAATGATAGTGCTAAGATATTCTAATAAAGCATCAATAATAAAATGTTCTCAAAAATAAAATTCGAGTATAAACCTTCTTCCATCATGAATTTCTCAGGTTGAAATTACAACTCCAAAACTAAACCTCTTGAATATTAACATCTAAAATCAAGTTACCTTGCTTTTGTATTAAAAGCCAAAAGAAATAAAAAACCCAAATTCCATTCTCCCCAATTTCTTATTCTTCTGATTCCATCAGAGAGATACTCCATATCCTGGTAGAATTCTTTAATCAACTGTAGTTGAGTTCTCTTCCACTAAGCTCATTTGTGTTCACGTGCCTGTAGCAGTAGCTTTGTGGCATCAGATCCCGTCAGATCTTGGAAGCTAAGCAGGTTGGGCCTGGTTAGTACTTGGATGGGAGACCGCCTGAGAACACCAGGTGCTGTAGGCTTGGGAGACGGACCCAGCAACCCACTCCCCAAAATCAATCTGCCATTGAACAGCAGAGAAGCACTGATAATAGTGTTTCACCTGTTGTACGTAGGGTCGCTATGAGTCCGATACCGACTGGACAGCACCTAACAACAACAACATCCAGGTACTGGTTTCATAACCACCTGTTTTACAAAACATGCCAACCCTTATTAACTAGCAGATATCCCAGGAAAAACTATATTCCAGAACCCCCCCCCCGCCACACACACACATTATTATTGCCAATGACCAGGGCAGAGACCCAGTGATACCTAAGAAGGGTACTCAGATGGAAATGAGACAGAATCCTTGGTTCCAGTTTTGCTGTGATTTCCATAATTTTGTTTTTATTGAGAGGACATGACTTTTAACTAAAAATTTGAATATTATCTCCTAGCTAGAGGCTAATTGTCTATAGATATAACACCCTGGCATCTGATCTCATCAGATCTTAGAAGCTAAGCAGGGATGGGCTTAGTTAGTACTTGGATGGGAGACTGTCTAGGAATACTGGGTGCTATAGTCTAGGGAGAAGGACCCCACAGCCCACTGTAGAAACTATCAGCAGTTGAAAACCCTATGAATAGCAGAGAAGCACTGATAATAGTGCCAGGTATGGCACAGTGTTTCACTGGTTGTACACAGGGTCACTATGAATCCTATCTGACTTCATGTCACCCTACAACAATAACAACAAGGGCTAGTTATGCATGTTTTTCACCATATCATTGTTGTTGTTGTTAGATGCTGTCGAGTCGGGTCCAACTCATAGTGACTCTATGTACCATAGAATGAAACATTCCCTGACATGGTGACATGCCCAGCACTATGTCAGTGCTTCCATGTTATTCATAGGGGTTTCAGTGGTTTATTGTCTCAGGATTACTTTGGGAGTGGATTGCCATGTCCTTCTCCCATTTTTGAGAGCTTGTTTGGAGGTTCTAGCAGGGGAGCGCAGCTACTCGTATACCCTTGACCGAAGAACGGTCCTCCATCTATCGGGGATGGTCGTCCTCTTCGACTGAGCGTGCAGCTTCGGGAGGGACACACATGGATCGGTGAGGGAGGAAGGGGACACCCGCCTAGCCAGCCAGATCAGCCGAATCAACCCTGGCGATCAATGGGGTGACAGATGTCGCAGCCAGATCGCCCTCACATCCTCCTTCTCCCATTTTTATGGTGCTGGAGAATTGAACCCAGGGCCTCAGAGAGTTCAGAGCAGCATTCTACCATTTGAGCTAAACCCCAGACCCTTCACCATATCAGGGGAAAGGATAAGCAGGCCATCTGAGCAGGCTGCCTCAGTGTTAGAGGGTGGAACCTGAGACATGGGTGCCTTCTAACAAAATTGAGATATATGCAATGGTAACTGACTTAGTTCTGGGACTTATTTTGTGGTGCCTTTATTTCTAAGCCAGCATATTGAAAATGTCTTACCTCATTTACCTTTGAGAACTGTATTTCTGGCATGCCGTTGCTGAAGTGAATGTGTGTTCTGTCTAGTGACCTAATTGCCACCATCTTTTGTGAAGAGGCATTTTCAGTCCTATGCCACAGTGGTGATTGTTATTGTCTCTTGCTCTGAAATTGCTTAGACCCAGAAGCCTGTTGTTTAGTGAAGGTTTCACCTTCATTTCACATTAGTGTCAACTGGAAAGTCAACCTTAGCAGATTCCTGAAGGGAAGCCTATGTACAGGGCCCAAAACTTCCTTGTGTTTATAAGGATCTGTCTTTCCTCAGCGTCTAAATGATCCAAGCTCAGAGCAGACTTTCTTTGAGTTACAGCTTATTATGGAATACAATGTGAATGCTCTATTCTCTTAGTTTTACTGTTATTCAGAACAATTCAGTAAATTTTATTTTAGTTAGCTTTATCAACAATAAAACTGAACATTAAAAATACACAGTTTGATGAGTTTTAACAAATGTATAATTTTGTAAATACCATGACCTTTAAGATATGTAATATTTCTATTGTTCTCCCAAATTCCCTTACATCTCTTTGAAGCCAACACCCTGTCTCCACTCACAGCCCAGAGGATTTACTGAACAGCTGTCAGTATGTTTTACCTCTTTCAACATTTTATATAAGTGAATCATATAGTATACGGTTTTAGAACTCTGGATTCATTTACTTACCACGTGCTTTTGACATTCATCCCCATTGTGTTGCACATTAGTAGTTCATTTTTTACCACTGAGTAACATGGATATGGATATATCAAAATCTATTTGTACCAATTACTAGTTATGGACATTTGGGTAGTTTTTAGGTTTTAGCAATTATGAGTAACACTGACATGAACATACATGTACAAGTCTTTCTGTGAACATGTTTTTTAATTCTCTTAGATAAATTCCTAGATATGAGATTGCTGGACCATTTTCCAAGTGTATATTTAACTATTTAAGGAAGTGCCAAACTTTTGTCTATAGAAGCTATATTGTTTTGTATTCCCATCAGCAACAAAGGAGAGTTCCAATTGCATTACAACCTTCTCATCATTTTGTGAAGTCTTTTAGTATATTAAGCTTTTAAATTTTAATATGTTTTCCTTTAAGATTTTGACAGTCTTTTTCATGTTAGCCACCCTAGTGGATATGTTATGCCATTTCATTTGCATTTGTCTAATGACTAATGATGTTGAGTAACTTTCCATGGGCTTAATTCCCAACATCTATCTTCTTTAGTGAAGTACTTGTCTTTTGCTTATATTTTAAACATCAGATTGTCTTCTCTTGTTATTGAGTTGTAAGATTTCTTTGTATATTCTGAAAACAAATCTCATCACACAACACACACATGTGTTTTACATATGTTTTGTTCCCAAGCTGTTGTTTGCTTTTGCATATTCCTAGCAATGCTGTTTAAAGAGAAGTTTTGTTAAAGTTCCTATCTAAGGTATTTTTGCCTGTCCAAAAGTCACAAAGATTTCTTTTCTAGAGATTTTGTAATTTAGCTCTTACATTTTAAATTGATGGCTCATTTCAAGTTAGTTTTTGCATACTGTGCAAGGTAAAAGTCCAAGTATTTTTGCTCATATAGTTTATTCCAGCACCATTTATTTAAAAAACTAATCCTATCTTGTCTCATTACCTTGGTACTTATGTCAAAAACCAATTGGCCACATACATGTCTATTTCTGAATTCCTTATGATCTACTAATGCGTATGTCTGCCATTATACCAATATCACACTGTTGTTCCATGTAGCCTTATAAAAAATCTTAAAATTAGATTGAGTATGGTAGAATACTTGCCTAGTATGTGTGTGAAACCCTAGGTACAATCCCCAGCACTATGAAAAAGGAAGAGGAGGAGGAGGAGGGCTAACACCACAGCTGCAAAGAGACTCTTCTGCATTATTTTGTGTGTACAAATAATAAGGGAGATATTTGTGCAGAAAATCCTCACTTTAGAAATGAGACTGAATTAACTCTCTGACTTCTACTTCCTCATCTCTCTTTCAGAAGTCCCTTCCACCTGCTTGTCCTCTATTATTCCTCCTAATCCTCCCAAGTCCGAACCTTGATATACCTCTTCCCTGATTCCTCCAAATACAATCCTGTTAATCCTTGCTTCACAAGGTCTTTTGACTAGTCCTCTGCTCTCCATTATATCTGCTGGTTCTCTGATGAGTCCTTATCATTTCTCATGGACCATCATAATGACCTCCTGGCTAGTCTTGCTACCAATAAAGTTTGCCTTCATCAATTCATCCTTTACCCTAGACCTGCTCAAATCTTATTCTCCAGCCAGCCTAAAGGCCTGATCCTCATTTCTGGAACAGATATAAAAACCTCCAAGCCTCTCTGCATACCCCTTTTCTAAAGTGACTCCGGCTATGGTTTGAACATGTCTCCTAAAGTTCACATGTTGTAAACATAATCCCTAATTCAACAGTGTTGAGAGGTGTGACCTCTAGAGGGAAGGGAGGCCATTAGAGGGTGATGGTGGAGGTGACCATATGCAATGTACAATGATATTCATATATGAAAACATCATAATGAAACCCCTAAGTTGTACACTAAAAACTTACTAATAAAATAAGATTACTGGGGGAGGGGGAGAGGAAATTAGGTCATGAAGGCTCTGCCTTCACCAAATGGATTAATGCCTATTATGAGAGTGGTGTTCTGCTACGAGGATGGGTTGTGTCCCCATCTCCACACCTTCTTATACCAAGCACATGTGTGCATGTGCTTCTTGCCCTTCGGACTTCTGTCATGAGAGAACACACCAAGAAGGCCCTCACTAGACTCTGGGCCCTCAGTGTTAGTCTTCCCAGCCTCCAGAACTGTAAGAAATAAGTTTCTGGGTTTTTCTCTTTTTTACTGTTGAGGGAGATGAACCTAGGGCCTCATGCATGCTAGGCAAGTGCTTCACCACTGAGCTGCACTCCCAGCTCCCTTTTTATTTTCTATCTTGAGAAGGGTTTCACTGAGTTATGCAGGCTGCCTCTGTCCTTGAACCTGTGATTCTCCTGTCTCCATCTCCCGATTTACTGAGGTAATAGGCGTGAGCCACTGTGCCCAGCTCATTGTTAGTTTATATTTTAAATCTTTGGTTATAATGAGAAATATCACACTCATTGACCATCTGTATTTCCTTTTTCATAAATTATCTTCTTTTTTGAAACATGTTACATAGCCCAGCCTGGCTTTGAACTCACAATCCTCCTCCTTAGCATCCCAAGTACTGGGATTACAGGTATGTGCCACCAACACAGGCCTACAAATTATCTTCTTGATGGTCATTATCCACATTTTCCAACAGAAAAGTTGATTTTTTAGTGTTAGTGATGGATATTTCTCCATGTAAGTTCTATCATATCTTGTTAGGATTATTCTCAGGCATTTCATTTCCAAATTTCCTTTGCCACCCATGTTGTCTGCTTTGGGGAATGATTTTTTCTCCATGAGTACTTCTAACTGGTTATTGCTAATAGAGTAAAAAACAACATAAGATTTTATATAGTGATCTAATCTCACCACTATAGTATACTTTTTATAAATCTGGAGCAATTTAAATATAGTGCTTCAATTATAATTTGATGAGTTTATTTTTACTTTGCTGTAGCATGGACAGTAAAGCCTGCTTTTTGTAGTTTAGATCTAAATGTCCTCAAAAGCTTTAATGTTTGGTCCCTGGCTAGTGGCCCTGTTTGTGGAGGTCATGGAACTTTGAGAGATGGGATTCTTGCTTTTCAGAAGTGAGTCATTTGGGTCAGGCTATGGGTGTTTTTTTACCTAGACTTGCCTACTTTTTACCTAGACTTGCAGCTCTGGTCATTCTTTCTCCTGCCCAGAGATGCCATGAGGTCATTTGACACAGGCCCTGCCATCACTGCCACCATGCTTGCCCTGTTGCCATTATGGACTGATCCTTTAACCAAGAGCTTCCAATAAATCTTTTCCTAACCCCCCCAAAACAAACAAACAAACAAACAAACAAACAAACAACAACAACAACAAAAAAAACCCCAAAAAAACAAAATTAGATTGAGTACGCTAAGTTTAAGTTTGTTCTTTTTCAGAATTGTCTTGTTCATCTTAGTCCTTTGAATTATCATATAAATTTTAGAATTTGTCAGTTTTTGCAAAATCCTCCCAAGACTTCATATTGAGATTGCTTGAGACCTATAGATAAATTTGAAACAAACAATATTGAGTGTCCTAACCAATGAGAATGGTATATATTTCTATCAAGCACTTAAATTTTTTTCTTAGCTGTATTTTTCACCACAGTGTACAAGTCTCTTACATGTTTTGTTAAATTTATCTTTTGGGGGCCAGATATGGTGGCACAAACCTGTATTCCCAGCAACTGGGGAGGCTGAGGCTGGAGGGTGGCAAGATTGAAGCCAGAGGCAGCCTGTGTAACTTAGTGAGACCATATCTCAAAATTAAAGAGAGAGAGAAAGAGAGAGAGGTGGTGGTGGTGGTGGGGGGCTGGGAGTATAGCTCAGCACTGGGTGCAACCCCCTCCAGTACCACAAAAATTATCTAATATGTTTCATGTTTTTCAATGCTGTTATAAGTGATCCTTAAATTTTTCAGTTTCCAATTATTCATCTGCAACTATGAGAGAGTCTCATGATTTTTCTTTTCTCATCTGTAAATATAGTGAGTTATATTACTAGATTTCTAATATTAAACCAACCTGATAATTCTGGCATAAGTCCCACTTAATCATTACTTGCTCCACTTTTTATATTGATTGGATTAATTTTACCAAAATTGTATTGAGAATTTTACACATATGCTCATGAGAAATATTTGTATCTTTCTTCTTTTGTAATTTTTAAAAATCTGGTTTTGGCACCAAGGTAATTCTGACCTCATAAAATAAACTACAAGTGTTACTCCTGATTTTATTTTAAGGAAACATTTCTGTAGAATTGGTATTATTCCTTCCTTTAGTGTTGAGGATTGTTCACTGTGAAGCCATCTGGCTTGGAGTGTCCATGGAGATTTTTAATTATGAATTAAATTCCTTTAATAGATATTGCTTATTTATCTGTCCTTTTAGGTTACCTATCATATTTCTTTAGATTCCTGTGCTTTAAGAGGGTAAATATCTGTTTTATTTTCTTCTTGACTGAATTGTACTGATTTGTGTGTTTTAATGAATTTGGTCATTTTATTTAAGCTAAAGAATATATTGTCATGAGGTTGTTCATGGTTTTCTTTTATTATCTTTTTACTATTTGGTGAATATAAAGTGATTCTCCCCTTTCATTCCTAATACTGTAATTTGTATTTTCTTTCTTGTTTTCCTGACAAGTCAGACTAGAGGATTAGTTAGTCTATTGGTCTCTTCAAAGGATCAGTGTATTAGTTTCTTATTACTGCTACAATAAATCACCATAAACTTATGGCTTAAAACAACACAGTTGATTACTTCATAGTTCTATAGCATTGAAAAACACAAAACACATTAGATAATTTTTGTGGTACTGGAGGGGATTGAACTCAGTGCCTTGCACATGCTAAGCAAGTACTTTACCACTGAGCTATACTCCCAGCCCTCTCTCTTTTCTTGTTTTATTTTGAGATGTGGTCTCGCTAAGTTACATAGGCTGCCTCTGGCTTCAATTTTGCTTTCTTCCAGCCTGTAGATCAAAAGCTTGAAATGAGTCTCATTGGGCAGATGTCAAGGTGTCACCAGGCTAATTTCTCTGTTGTTCTGAAGGTGGCAGCACCTTTTTTGGGTGGGGGCTTTTTGAGTTCCCAGAGGATACCTGAATTTTTAGGCCCATGACCCTTGATTGCATTGTCCAACCTCTTGCTTCTATTATCACATCCCCTTCCTATAACGCTAATCTTCCTGCTTCCCTCTAATAAGGTTGTGGTTACATTAGGGGACTGAACTGGAAAAAAAATCTGTCATGTTTTAAATATAGAGTTTCCCTAGTTGGTGGTGCTGTTTGTGGAACTGCAGAGACAATATTAGCTTTGTGTAAGTTATGTCACTAGGGGTGGCCTTTGAAGATTTTTTACCCCAGATCTATGGCCCAGCTGTCTCTCTGCTTCCTGCTCACAAAGAAGTTCATCTGTCATGGGCCCTGCTGCCTACCATGCTTGTCTAGCCCCCATTATGACTGATTCCTCTAACTGTGAACCCCCAATGAATATCTCTTCCCCCAATATTGTTTGGGTTGGTTCTTCTGCTATAACAATGAAGATAGCTGACTATTACAAAATCTTTGAGTAATCACACTTGCAAAGTCCCTTTCATCATGTAAGATAATATATCCTCATGTCCCAGAGATTTGGACGTAGTCATCTGTGCTAAACTATTATTCAATTATTGTCATCTTTTGATTTGCTTATTTTTCTCTAATGTTTTCTCATTTTCTTTTCTCAATTTCCAATACAGTCTCTATTATTTCCTTCTTTTTGCTTTAGATTTAGTTTGCACTCCTTTTCTTGCTTCTTAATGTGTAAGTTGAGATCTGTGGTTTGAGATATTTTTCCTTTTTAATAAAAATATTTAATCCTATAACTTCTCTCTATGTACTGCTCTAAATATAGCTCAACAATTTTGATATATTGTTTTCAATTTAACTTAATTCAAAAATATTCATTTTTGTAAGAGCTTCTTTGACATATGTCTTATAAAAATGTTTTAAGTTTATTTTGTTTTTTTTCTTAATTTATAATTAATTCCATTAAAGGCTAGTTTAATCCTCTTGTATGTTTTGACCCTTTTAAATTTATTGAGACTTTTTTTATGAATTAGTATCTTGATGACTATTCCATGTGTACTTGAAAATAATATGTTCTGTTGTTTTAGAGTATAGTATTCTATAAATATCAGTTGGGCCAATATAACTAATAATGTTTTTGACTTCTATGTCTTTACTAATTTTTTTGTCTACTTTTTCCATCAATTACCATGTTGAAATCCTAACATGTAATTGTGGATTTGCCTGTTGTTTATTTTGGTTCTTTATTAGTTAATTTTCATGTCACTGTGACTAAAATACCTGACAGAAAAAATTTAAAGGAGGAAAGATTTATTTTAGCTCATGATTTCAGGGGGTTTCAGTCCATGATGGCAGGGAAGGCATGGCAGAGGAGGCAGCAGGAATGTGTGGTAGAGGACAACTGTTACATCATTATAGCCAGGAAGCAGAGAGAACCTATAGGAAGAAAAGTGGCCTACTTCTTCGAGCTAAGTCCCACCATCTAAAGGTTCCACAACTCTCCAAATAGCAATGCAAGCTGAGGAACAAGCATTCAAAACATGAGCCTGTGGGGGAAATTTCAGATTTAAAACATAACATTCTGTCCCTGACTCCCAAAGGCTCATGGCTATCTTATAATGCAAAACACATTTAGTTTTACTTTTAAAATCCTTGCTTTAACAGTTCTGACATTGTTCAAAAGTCTAAGCCTAAAGCCTTCTCTGAGATTCAAGCCAAGCTCTTAGCTATAAGCCCCTATAAAATAAAAAAGAAAGGTACATACTTCCAATATACAATGGTACAAAGTAAATATTCCCATTCCCAAAGGAAGTAACAGGAGGATAGCAAGAAAGATTGGACCAAAACAAGACCCAACACCAGCAGGACAAACATTAAATCCTATGTCTTTTTTTTTTTTTTTTTTTTTTTTTTTGCAGTACTAGGGGTTGAACCCAGGGCCTTGTGCTTGCATGCTTTGCAAGTATTGGACCACTGAGCTGCACCTCCAGTCCATTTTTTTTTTTCAGACAGGGTCTTGCTAAGTTACGCAGACTGCCTCTGGTCTCAAACTTGTGATCCTTCTGCTTCCGCCTCTAAAGCCACTGGAATTAAAGGCATATGCCACCATGCCTGGCTAAATCCTATATCTTCATGTTGAGCATCCAGGCACATGGTGCTATGATGTGAGCTCCAAGAGACTTTGAAGCCCTTCCCCATGGGCTTGCTGGCTACAGAACACATGGTCTCTCTTTTGACTGGCTCCACTCATTTCCTGCAGTTTTTCTGGGCAGGTGTTCTATGTTCCTAGCATCTACAACATCCTAGGGGCTCCACTGCAGCCTAAGCTTCACTCTCACAGATTCACACATTCTTTCTCAGGTGTTCCTTTCGGGGAATCTGAACCTGGTACTTTCACCAGCTAGGCCCCACTTCCTAAAGTTTTTACAACCTTTCAAAATAGCATCACCAGCTTGGGATCAAGTATTCAAAACATGAGCTTGTGGGGGACATTTCATATTAAAACCATAACGGATGTACAGTTATTATTTTTAATTAAAAAGATAGTGAAAGACCCTATTAAGAAACATGGCAAGGGCTGGGACAGAGCGTTTTCAAAAGACAAATCTGATGAAATATTATTAAGAAAAAACACAAAGAAGGTTTAAAATATAACAATACAAGAAAAGAGGCCCAGTTAAAATAATAAGCAAAACACCTGAACAGACACCCAACCAAAGAAAATATAGAGATGGCAAATAAGCATATGAAGTGATACTCCACATTATATGTCATCAATTAATGGAAAATTAAAGCACCAATGTGATACCACTAGACACCTAGTGGAATAGTCAAAATCTAAAGCACTGACCACATCAAATTCTGGTAAGGATATGGAGAAAGAGGAACACTTATTCATTTCATTTGGGAATTCAAAAATGGTATAGCCATTTTTGAAGAGAGTATAGCAGTTTCTTACAAAATTAAACATACTCTTACCATTGATCCAACAATACAGCACCTTAGGATTTACCCAAATGCATTGAAAATTATGAACACACAAAAATCTGCCATGAATGTTCACAGTATGAATATTTGTACTCCTAAAACTTGTAAGCAGCTAAGGTTTCTGAAGTAAATGAACAGAACAGTAAACTGTGGTACCTCCAGAGGATGGTATACTATTTGGCATTAAAAAGAAATGATCTACGAAGTCATGGAAAGATGTAGAAGAACCTTACGCTCTGTTACTAAAAGAAAGAAGCCAACCTGAAAAAGTGAAATAGTATATGATTCCAACTATATGACATTTTGAGAAAGGTAAAACTATGGAGACAGTAAAAGTATTAGTGGTTGTCAGGGAAAGGATGGAAGAATAAAAAGAGGGAGCATGGATGATTTTTAGGGTAATAAAAAGATTCTGTATGATGCTGCAATGGCAGGTAGATGTCATTGTACATTTGTCCAACTCCACAGAATATACAATATGAATGAGCCATAATGTAAACCTCGGACTTTGTGTGATAGTGATATGTCAATGCAGGTTTGTGGATTATAACAAAGAATTCACTTTGCTGCTGGATTTCGATAGTATTGGAGGTCATGTGTGTGAACTGGGAGTAGATGGGCTTTTCTTTTCTCTCCATTGAATTTTGCTGTGAATCTATAAAAACTGCTGCAAAAATGAAATCCATTTAAATAGATTTAAGCAATAACAACAACAACAACAAAACCCCCAGTAGACATGGGGGATTAAATATCCTCTCTCCTTTTTTTCTCTCTCTGCCTCTCTCTCTCCCACTCTCTCTCGCCCCCCTTTTTCTCCCCCCCGTTTGTGTGTGTGTGTGTGTGTGTGTGTGTGTGTGTGTGTGTGTGTGTGTAAGAGACACAGCAAGAAGGGATTCCAGGCAGCATCTCTGCATATGGCTATCACAACCTGGTCATCTAGTTAAGCCTTGGGGCAAGATGAAGGGCTGTAGAGCTGTAGATAGTGCTGGCTTGATCTCAGGTGTCCAGCTAGAATAGGTGAGACCAAGTGGCTCATATTCTTCCCTTCCATTGGCTTCTTGTGGTCAGGGGTTGGGCTATGCTTTCATTGTCTCTTGAAAGCTGCACCAGGCCACTGAGTGACCCAGAACTCAACAGAGGAATCTCTATTCTCTTGCTCTTTGCTTTTTGTGAGGGCCCTGGGCATGGTGTCTCCTGTTCAAAGGGGTTTCAGGGCTGTTCCTCTCAGATTAGATGGTGATAAGTATGATTTTGTCTAGAGTTATTTCCATTTTCTGCCCAGACAGATGTGTTTCTAAAATAGTGATCTATTCTAATAGTGCTGCTAATGTTAACACTATCCAAAAGAAACACACTTATGATTATTGAAAAGTTTTTATAAAATGCTGTACATCACAGCAATAAGTCAGGATGTATCCAAGGATTTCTGAAGATACTGTTGAAACAATTCTGACAGAATATAAGAATGACGATAGTTCTTAATCATCCTGGGAGACATGCTACCTAAATCTGACTCTAGTCACTCTTTATTTGGTTGAGTGCATGTACTGTTGATAGTTCTATTACTTTTTTTTTGATAGAGATGTTTCTCTTAACCATTGAGGTAAGCCCTGCTCTGGCCCATGGGCCTTAACTTCCCACTCACAATTTTCCATCTGCTCCCAGGCACTTCACCTCTATTATTAATCTCTGTTTCCTTCCTCTTTCTTCTGGAGGTTCCAGACCTGAGTGGTTCAAATTTGGAGTGTTACCTTGAAAGAGAGATTCCTGAAGATACTCAGGCAACCCAAATGCTGTCACTTAATGGAGGTGTGCAGATGTTAGTAAACTCCAGGAAGGCTGTTAGTAGTTTAGAGGCAGGATGTGATGGACCATGCTGCATGCAAGCCAAAAGGAATGCAGACAAACTAAAGGGTGGATCACATTAAACTTTGTGAACCATGAATTTATTATGATTTATTACAGGGATTTGAGTGACTCACAGCCTTTACATACAGCTCCACCAATGGAAAGAATCCCATCTGAGAAGATCCCATAAAGATGTCCGTTGCAGCTGCACCCGCAGCCAGTATTTCATTTTTTATATAACTGTCATGTGCAGCTAGGGCAAGAAGGGCTAGTGATTGGCACCTAAAGGGAGGGTGTTGTTGCAGTCCCCCAAGGGCCTTGCAATCCTTCTTTCCCCCTTCCTCCTAGAGGGTACTTTGATAGCTCCATTACTGTTACTGGAGGACACAGGTCTGAGAATCTGGCAACAAACCATGGTTTTTGTGTTTAATATATAAAAGAATTTATACCTGACACAGAAGTTACAGTACAGAATAAAGGGAAGGTTTATTGTAAAAGATAGTATGCTGCTGTGAACGTCCAGTGGTGCAGAAGGAGGCATGGCTAAAATTCACTCAACACCAAGAGTTAGTGAAGCAAGGAGCCATTGTGTCTTCAGGAACACTATAGCCCCCCCCCCCATGAATGTCTCAGACTGTTCTTATTAGGGTCTTATCCTAACACCAAGCATTCTGGAGAGCCAGGGGCGGTAAAGGGTTAATACATGCTTTTAAAAATCAACAAAGATTTTGTGAGATAGAGGAGGGTTATTTATTATCTATTTCAGCATATTTGGCCCATTGTGCATAGAAAGGGATTGAGGGGAGCATAAGACTGCAGAATCTGCACAGGTGGCTGGAGAGATAGAAGGAAGAAGGCCTCCAGACATGGGGATTCATGAGGCTGAAGCTTTCTCCTTGTAAAATGGCTGGAGCCTTCCTGCAGCCATTTTTCCTCAGAGTTTCTCCAGCCACTCAGCCGTGTCTCCTACCACAGTATACCTTTAAGGAATAATTACTGGAAAGAACTGAGGAAACTGGAGAGGTTGCAATAAGCCTGGAAAACAGGTTGGGTAGATTGTCATAAAGATATTCCCATTACCCAGGGGAAGGTAAAGACAGAGCAGGAGAAGACCTAAGTGAGCCTTTTAGGAGGAAAAGTATCTTGGACAAAGAAGATGGCGGGTCCAAGTGAAGAAGTGGTTTATAGGAGGTGTGTACTCCTCCACCCAAGAGAAGGAGAAGAGAGCAGGTGCATGTTCCCACTAGTTTTGTTCAAACTAGGGCATACTCGGTGTAATGCCAACCCTAGGTGCCTAGTGTGATGTGACTCCTGAGTGGGATAACTCAAGCTCCACTTTATTTAGTAATCCTATGTAGTTTAAGGAGTATGGGGCTCAGTGTCTTTGTTTTATAAAATGGCTTAATGGACTTGTTTGGCATATTTCAAAAAAGGGGGCCCACAGACAAATGTTTTATAATGGTCTGATTTTGTTTATACTCAGGCAGCTATTCATCTTGGATTAGGGTGTGTGGTCCATTAGAATAAATTATGAGACATATACACAATGGAATACTACTTAGCAATAAAAAAATGAAATAGTGTAATTTGCAGCAAAATGAATGGAATTGGATAAAATTATCTTAAAGTAAATGAACACAAGCCCCAAAAGAGAAATACCACATGTTCTCACTCATATGTAGGTGCTGAATCAAACTTAAAAGAAGGAAAAAATCCTACACATAAATTGGGGCATAATAAAAAGCTCAGGTAAACTTAGTGGAGAAGGGGCAATTTAAGGAGCAGAAAGGAGGAGGGGGGCATCTAGCAAAAGGAAGCAATGATGGGAGAAGATGGGAGAGGGAGGAGGGCCAACAAGGAGCAAGGAGCGAGGAATGAGAGAGAGGTCGACTTCAAAGTAAACAGCCTAACTTTAATAGTTTGGGAAATCATTATAATAATGCCAACAATACTAAAGGATGGCAATAATGAAAATGGACTAGATTATTCATGTAATACTGCTGACAATGTAAAAAGATAGATCACTATAGAAAAAAGTTTGGACTTAAATCAAAATTAGGATGCACGTGTATAGATAAATATTCCCACAAAAAGACATGCAAGTAGAAAGGAGGCCATTAGTGGTGGGGTGGGAGACAGGGGAGGAGCGGCACAGGAGGATAAGGGGGAAGTTATGTCAGCAATGTACAATGAAATGCACATATGGAAATGCCACAATGAAGTACATGTCAGAATGAAACACATTAAGTTGTACATTAAAAATTTCCAATTAAAAAAAAGAATAATGTCCTTCCAATGTTTTTGGAGAGTAGTCTGCATGGCTTCATTCAGAATGGTTGAATTTAGGAGTCATTTTAAATTCTCTTTTCCTTCTTTTTTTTTCTGTTGATATATCTATCTATTAACTTAATATTACCATTATAATAGGCCTACATAACTTGCATAATTTGCTTATTTCACTGCCATGAGGTCATGGCCGCCTAGGGTCATTCAGGTGTTCTGTATCAAGATAGCCAACATGGCAATCATCATGTCCAGCCCATGTCCAGCCCAGAGAAACTAGCTATACTACAGACCCCATGGTTTCACCCAGGGCATCTTGCCCAGTACATGGCACAGCAACACTGAAATCCACACAATTTCATATTTTGGAGAAAAGAGTGTGAGAAGCAAACTCTCATGAATTGGGCAGTCCTGGTCAGCCAATGGAATCTTATTCCTATAGAGTGCTCACTGGCAGGCTATGAGAGTCACTCTCCTGGCTGGGACTTATATCTTTTTCCTTTTTTTTTGTTTGGACAGGGTCTCACTATGCAGGTCAAGCTGGAACTTGCTATGTAGCTCATGATCCTCCTGTCTCAGCCTCCTGAGTGCTGGGATTATAGGCATGTGCCACCTCACCTTGCTGTGACCTGTGTCTTAATGAAGGACATTGTATATCACCGTGTGTCCACATTTCACCTTTTTAACACAGGGTTATTTTTCTTTAAGGAAATAATTTCACCTATGGGTGAACTATTTCATATTTAAGTCCCATGGGCAGCTGTGATTACATGTCGAGTACTGGGGTCTTAATCTCTTTCCTTCTTCTTCCTCTGGGGTGCTCCATGGTTTGACCCATAGGATATGACCATCAATGAGCTTCCATGAACTCCAGCATTTTCTATGGTATTTTCTATGGGTATGTGTAATAACATCAGTAGAGTATAGCTTATTAAACAATGGAAGCTATGGTAGTTATGGTAGAACTGGATATTCTTAACCTTCATATTGATTTTTCATCCCAATCTTAATCACAGTGGAATTTGAGAACAAAGCCCAGGGATTTGTGGAATGCAGACTGAGGTCACCCCAACACCAAGTTATTAAGTGTTTATCATGCTCACTATTGTATCTCCAGGGACCAGCACCATCCTTGCAGTTGACTGACCCTCACAACCATTTATGTCATGATGGATGGAGGAGCACAGCCTTCCAGCTCTGTCTCACACAAAGCACAGCTGAAACCCAGGTGGTCATCAGAGGGACGTGTGGCCCAGAAGGGAGGCTGCCAGTGTAGCAGAATGGAAGGGCTGACATACATTGAGGGTGATAAATGAGTGGGTAGTGGGTACGTTCTGATCCAGGGACAGATATCCAGAGCCCAGCCCAGAGTCCAGCCCAGCATCCTCTTTGCTAGGATATAAGGTGGACTGGTAGCACAGGAAGAGCTTGACTGGCACCACAGGAAGATCTTGGCTGTTACCACAGGGTTGTAACAGATGGTAAACAGAAAGATGTGGGATCTGGGCCAAGGAGGTGTGAGGGACTTTCTAAAATGGGTTCTGGTGTGGAGAGTGGTCTCCTTATCCCTCAGCCCTGCTTGTTGTACCTGTTCACATGGGTTTGGTAATGAGCAGAGCACCATGCTGATCATGAGGGCCTTTTGGTTGCATTTCCCCTCAGAGGGAGACTCCTTTGGAGCCTCGACTTGCCTATGTCAGAGGGTGAGGACCCCAGTGAAAGAGTGGGAGGAAAGTGTGCAAGTCCTGGGTATATGTGTGAGTGTGAGTGTGTGTGTGTATGGAGTGGAGAGGATGTGGAAAAGCAAGGAGAATGGAGGTGGGGGCAGAGTCTGTGGGACCTCAGGAGCAAGAGGTATCAAGGGTCTTTGGGAGTCCTTAGAAACTTTTCCAGCTGGGCAACAAGAGGCAAGAAATTGCCTTGGAAGTGATGACTAGGACAGAAAGATGTGAAATGAGATGTGTCCATTCTTGGGTTTCCTCAGGGCTCAGTCTGAGACTGGGCAGTGCTCTGGAGCTCTAAATAAATGTCACAGGCAGAAGGGCTGAATGGGGGACTTTTCCACCATTTTGTCCTCCTCCATCTCCACCGTTCTTTCCACTTGCCAATGCAAGAATCTGATAATAAGATTGCATCCTCCAGAGCATACAAGTAATAGATAATCCCTATGGGCAGGCAATTAGCATAAGCAGAGGATGACCGAAGATTTTCAAAGGTGTGTTGTTTATGAAAATTTTGTTGATAAATGGCCTATACTGAATATTGTTGTTGTTGCAAGTTGGGTCCACCTCATAGCGACCCTATGTACCATAGATTGAAACAGTCCCTGATTCTGTGCCAGGCATGCGATCTTATTTATGTTTAAGCCCATTGTTGCAGACACTGTGTTAATCCATCTAGTGGAAGATTTTCCTTTTTTTTTCATTGGCCTGCCACTTTCTCAAACATGATATCCTTCTCCAGGGATGGGTCCTTCCAGACTACATGTCCCACATACATAAGACGCAGTCTAGCCATGCTTGCTTCCAAGGAGCACTCTGGTTTCACTTCTAGGACAGATCTGTTGGTTCTTTTGGCAGCCCATGGTATATTCAATATTTGTCTCCAGCACCATAATTCAAAAGCATCAATGCTTCTCTTGTCTTCCTTGTTCACTGTCCAGCTTTCACAAGCATATAAGGATACTGAAAATACCATGGCATGAGTCAGGCACATCTTTGTCTTCAATGTGATGTCTTTTCAATACTTTAAAGTAGTCTTTTGCCGCATATTTTCCCAATGCGATGTGTCTTTATTTCTTGACTGTTATTCCATGGGTGTTGATTATAGAACCAAGTAAAACAAAATCTTGGACAACCTCAATCTTTTCTCTATTTATCATGAAGTTGCTTACTGATCCAGTTGCAAGGATTTTTATTTTGTTGATGTTGAGTTGTAATCCCTATTAAAGGCTTGGTTCATTGATCTTCATCAGTAAATGTTTCAGTTCTTCTTCAGTTCCAGCAAGGAAAGTTGTGTCATCTGGATAATGCAGGTTATTAATGAGCCTTCCTCCAATCATGATGCCACATTCTTCTTCATAAAGCCCAGATTCTTGGATTATTTGCACAGTTTCACATAAAATAATGGTCAAATTCACTAAAGTATTTCTGTATATGGGGCTGGGGTTTATTTAGCTCACTTGGTAGAGTGCTGTCATGTGTTCTGAGGTCCTGGGTTCGATCCCAGCACTATAAAAATGGGAGAAGGACATGGCAATCCACTCCTGAAACCATCCTGAAACACTCAGCCATTGAAAACCCTTTGAGGGTTGCTATGAGTCGGACACGACTCGACGGTACCTAACAACATTTCTGTATATAGCCAGTTAGATTTGATAAAATATCTGTTCAGTGATTATTCTGTTTAAGATCATAGAAAAAAGTTCAGATGGTAAATGTTACACTGCAAAGAATAGTTAACATTTTGATGTATCAAGAAAAATCTTTCAGCTGATTCTGTGTAGTTACTTTAGGATCCTTAAGGGATCCTCAAATTATGTGATTTAAATCATCTTGTATTTGAATATAGTATTGATACAGTCATTGCAAATATGACTGAATATATGAACATATTATATTAAATATTATATTGATATTGACAGTCTTTGCTATTGTTGCTATTAGGTGCTGTTGAGTTGGTGTCCAACTCATAGCGACCCTACCTACAACAGACAAAACACTATTATCAGTGCTTCTCTGCTATTCATAGGGTTTTCAATGGCTGATTGCTTTTGGGAGTGGGTTGCTGGGTCCTTTTCCCAAGCCTGTGGCACCTAGTGTTCCCAGGTGGTCTCCCATCCAAGTATTAACCATGCTTGACTCTGCTTAGCTTCTGAGATCTGATGGAATCGGATGCCACAGTGGTATGGCTGTAGGGATTGACAGTCTTTAGAACAAATATATTATTATTTTGAGAACATTTTGTGCAGTTTTATATAACTTCAAAGTGCCAAAAGCATGAAACAGACCTTTACCATGTTTAGAATGAAAGTATTGGTTTATAGTGCAGTGGGGTTGGTAAGATGTAAGGTTTTAGGACAAGAACTATAGCTATCTATGGACACTTAGCTTGCTTCCATCTTTTTGCTATTGTGAATTATGCTCCTATGAATGTGGGCATTTGCTTAAATGTGTAAATCTTTTTATTTTTCCCTTTCTTCTAGTACTTGTATGGTTTAATTTTTTTGCATTTAAATTTCTGATGTGTTTGAGATCCATTTTGGAGTGTGGTGTGAGAAATTGACCCAATTTCATCATTTTTTTCAACTAACGATCTAGTTGTCTTAATACCATTTATTAGAAGTTCATTGTTTTCCAGTGATTTGAGACATCATCTTATCATATATTAAATTGAGCCCTTAAGAGAATTTCAGTTTTGCTTGTTTGGCCCACTTGTCTTTATGCACATCAGTGGCACACAGTTTTAATTAAGGTATAATTTAATATTGAGGAGGAGGGATTCTTCCATAGGGCAGAGAGAGCCTTGCGCTGGGAGAGATGCATCCTTCCAGTGCTCCCAAGTTGGTGGGGAAAGTGAGATAAGGGAGGGAGAGAAATGCATGGCTTAAAGGAAGGAAGAAGCTCATCTTGACCCCCAGGCTGTGTGTGGGGTATGTGTGTGTGGAGTGGGCGGGTTCCTTTGTGCTGAGGAAGAGACCTCATTTCCTGGAGAATCTCAACTCAATCTTGGCACACTTTTATTTGTATTTGCTACAGACTGAATGTGTTCCTTCAAGATTATACATTGAAATCTAATCCCTGTTTGATGGTATTGGGGTGAAGGGGTTGGGAGGAGATTAAATCATGCAGGCAGAGCCTTTGTGAGTAGGATGAGTGCCCTTAATAAAGAGACACCAGAAAACCCCTTTGCTCTTTCTGCCACATGAGGACACAATAAGAGGATGGCTGTCTGTGAACCAGGAGGCAGGCCCTCAACAGATGCTGATTCTGCTAGTGCCTTGACCTTGGACTTCTCAGCCTTTGGAACCAGGAGAAATAAATTTCTGTTGTTTATAAGCTGCCTAGGATTTGGCATTTTGTTAGAGCAGTTCAAACAGACTAAGACAGTACAAAATGATGTTTAATGAACAAATATTTACACACTAGATGGGATATTTACTAAGCTTCTGGAAATCCCCTGGAGTTGGCATGTGCTCTAGAGAAAAACTGTCAGTCACAGGAGGGTCTCAGTCTGACCCTGTTGTTGGTTGGAAGCGTCTCATTGTTCTCTGTACCCAGGACAGGAAGCTTGCAATCCTGGTGAAGACTCCTGGAGGAGTCCCATTGCTGTTTCCATAGGAGATGATGCCCTGGGCCACACTGTTACATACCAGGGGGCCACCAGAGTCCCCCTGTGGTGGGGGAGAAGAGAAGAGAAGACAGTAAGCCAGGCTTCCCTGCTCCTGCAGCCTTAAAGCCCTGGCTGTCAGAACAGGCAGGAAAGGCAGGCTCCCTCAATCACTGGGCTGGGTGAGAGATAGGTAGTGGGTGGGGATGCAAGATTCAAGGGTCTGGCTCTTTTCAGACACTAGGCTTCAGACTGGCAGAAGCAACTCAATTCGTTGAAGTCCCTTCACCTTTCCCAGAAAAATGCTCTGTGTATTTGTGTTGTGAGTCTTCTTCCTACCCTTTCCAAGACTGGATTGATGGGGAAAAATACCCCTCCCAACCCAGTCTATCCCCCAGGCTGAGGCTGGGGAATAGAGTCTCCTCCTGCTGCCCCAGTTCGGCCCAGGAAATATTGGCAGATGTACACACCCTTACCTTGAAGGCAGATTTCCTTTCCCTCGGGTCCCCTACGCAAATCTCAGTCTCGCTGGTGTAGGTGCCGAAGCGGTGGCTGCACTTCTCGCTCATCTGCACTCTCAGCTTCACCTCCTGGAGCACGTGTGCTCTCCTGTCCAGGCTGACCTGGCCCCAGCCCGCCACGGTGCACAAGGCCCCAGGCCTCAGGTTCTGCTGGGCCTTGGGCAGAGACACTGGCCTCACGACTCTATTTGTCCTGACTCTTCTCCTCAGCTGGCAGGAAGAGTGTAGGCATTGCCAAACAACCTTCAGGACCTCTGGTACAGTATTCACCTCACCGCCCACACCACCCTAGAGCCCTTACTTCCTCCCCGACAGCCCGAAGATGCAGTGAAGCCACCACATTGGGAGGGAGCTGGCCAGGGTAGAGAACCAGAGGGTGGGGCAGCCAGTACCTGCAGTAGCATGATGTCATTCAGGATGCTATCTGGATTGTAATCAGGGTGCCGGATAGCTCTGAGCACAGTGATATGTTGCTGGGTCCTTTCCTGCCTCTGGATGTTGTGGGCCCCCAGGGTGACATTGATAGAACTGCAAAGGAAAAGTTGGTATGGAGGTAGGTCTGAGCAGCAGGAGCTATGTCCAGCATCTCTGTAGTACAGACAAACAGTCCAGGTTGGTCAAACCTGCACCTGGAGAGAGTGGAAGATGGGAGGCATTGGGGCTGAGCCCTGCCCTTGGGTTCTCAGCAGCTGTGAGCTGCTATGGCAGGAGACAAAGATCTTAAGGTTTGTGTCTCCTGATTAAACTGAGAAACAGTGTGAGTTCATATGCTGAGCTCAACACCTGCCTTCTAGCCTGCAGCCGTACCACTGTGGTGTCCAGTCAGGTCAGATGTCAGAAGCTAAGCAGGGTCAGGCCTGGTTAGTACTTGGATGGGAGACTACCTGGGAATACCAGGTGCTGTAGGCTTGGGAGCAGGGCTCAGCAACCACTCCCCAAAAAACAATCAGCCTTTTAAAACCCTATGAGTAGCAGAGAGGCACTGACAAGTGTTTCACCTGTTGTATGTAGGGTCGCTATTAGTTGGACACCGACTCCACAGCACCTAACAACAACAACAACAACCACCACCACCACCACCACCTGCCTTCCATCTCTTCCTCCTGTTCTTTGATCTCATTTACACTTGCCTGTTACTACTCCTCTTCCAATCCTACCTGGTCTCTTTTTTACCCTTTTACTGCTACAGCACTGTTTTCAGATGGCTCCTCTGCACAGGTCTTCCAGCTCCTGGCTCCCTGGGAAGCTCCTTAATTCCTCACCTTCCCCAGCAGTGAGCTGCTGTCATCACAAAGTCTTCTCGCACCAGGAACCCTCCACAGGCTCTCAGACCTTGTGGAGTCTGGATCTGAAGGAACGCCATGTAGGGATGGGAATGGGGCCTGGCCTCCCGGCCTCCAATGATCTTCCCTGGAAGGAACATTTAGCACTTACCTCTGTGCTTGAAACCCTGCTGTGTGGCACCAGATCGGTGTCTTTAGAAAGGTTGGAGGAGAAGGAGGGCAAGAAAGATAGGGCAGGAGAGGGAGGAGCTGTTGCTGAGGATTAGCTTCTGCAGGGGTCACCAGATGCTGGGAGAGGGTGCAAAGGCTCTGCAGGAATCCCTGCTGGCCTGAAGGAAGAGCAGTCTCTTCTCAGGCCTTAGCATGCTCCTCTTCCCCCCAAAAGGAGAGAACAATGCTGGATCCCCGCTGGTTTCAGCTTCAGGGGTTGAGGAAAGATGCTCTTCTGTACGTTTGAACTCTCCTTGAAGGTTTTGGGTACTTTTTTCCTCGGGGAGCTTCCTGCCTCTCTCTGAGTCCAGCTCCCTGGCAGCCTGGGACTGATGTGCAAGAATCTAGACATGAGCTGATGGGCAGTTATTGCTGTGTCCTCACCTGCTGGGCTTTGACACATGGGCTACAGAATGAATTTATATAGAGCACATTTCTGTAGTACTTACTATGCACCAGGGCTGATTCCAAGACTTTTATGTACATGAACTCATTTAACTCTCACAGCAACTCTATGAGGTTGGTATTCATATTATTCTCATTTCATACACAAGGAATCAGAGGAAATGTGAATTCAAAGAACTTGCTCAGTGTTACAGAACTAAGATGTCCCAAGGCAGTCTGACTCCAGGGCTTATGGGATGGGCTTAGACCTCAGAGGTAGGGGTGGGTCACTCACCTGCCTTGGCCCCTGTGTGTAGGAGAAAGGCCAACAGGAGCAGGAGTGGCTGCATCTTTCCCGAAAGGCTGCCGGGTCACTAGCTGCTTATGCCTCAGCCTGCCAGACTTTTAGCCCCCAAGAGAGGAAGGAAGAGGCCAGAGGGGTACTAAAAAACTCACAGTCCCATTTTCCTGCTAGTCAGTGGGTTTCATCACCCAGGGCTGCCCAGGAGGTTTGCCCACCAACTGTCTGGGAGAAGGAGTCATCCAGGACAGCGTTGTGCTCTCCCACAGAGATGCTGAGTCAGTGCTGGCAGCAGAAACAGGAGTCAGGGCAACAAAGAGGGGGCCTTTGACCAGTGCATCCCAGAACCCTCAATCCCCCAAAGCTCACAATCCCCCCAATAAGGTAAGAAAGCTGGCAGCTGACTACTTCCTGCACTTCCTATCCCTCTGGGATTAGAGCTTTTGTCCTTTGGAGTTTCAGGTTTTTTCTGCATGAATGTAGATTCCCTGGATTTTTAATTCACATATATTTAGTAAGGCTTAGACAAGGGTTGAATAAAAGATGGGTGTGGTGCGGGGTATGGGTGAGAACAGCAGGAAAAAGTCAAAGGGAGCAGAACAGGAGAGGCAAAGGCTTCCTGCCTTCACTCTTTGACCTGTGGCTACCCTGCCATGATCCCTGTTGCTCCCACTTTTCCCTGGAAGTTATCAAGGTGGATTGAGTGGCCTCTGTCTCAAGTGGGTCAGGGAACTGCCAGAAAAAGGAAAGGGGAGAATAAGTCTTTGGCACTGAGAGGTGCTTTCTCAGGTCTTTTGAGTCCTGAACAACCTGCACCGAAAATTATGACACAGCTGAAGACTTCTACTTGCCCGTTCCTACTCAAGGTGACAGTCTTTAGGTTCCGAGTGTTCCCTGCATTCCCATAAGGATTAGAAGTTTAATTTTGCTGAGAGTTGTCACACTCTAGCCTGAAAACATCTAGGATCCCATTTCATTGATGGCATAAGACACCAATCAACCTAGTTCCCATTCTCTGCCTCAGGGGCGATACCTTCTCGAAGGAGGTGTATTCATTGCTGTGCTACCTGCATGGAAGAAGAATTGAAGCCAAATAGTCAATATTGGCAGAAAAGCACAGGAACACTGCAGAGTCACACAGTGGGTCATTAAACACACTCACAAATATTTAGGAGATCCTGTGCATACACGGAAGGCCATTATAATCCTGCATAATTTTTTTGTTTTTTTCGAGGTGGTTACTGGGGTTTTGAACCAAGGGCTTTGCACATACTTTGCAAGCACTCTACTACTGAGCTGCACCTCCAGCCCCACTTTTAAAGTGTTTTATCTTGAGACAGGCTAAGTTATGCTTGCTACCTCTGGCCTTAAACTAGAGATCCTCCTATCCCCACCTCCCGAGTTGGTAGGATTACAGAGATGCACTAGTGCTCCTGGCTCTATAATACTGCATATTTTCTGCAAAAACAGCAGAATTGAAGACTAATACAATTCCCAATCTTTTATGGACTGTGATAGGCACACTTGAAAATCTTATGAAAGTTAAGGATTTGCTCATAACATCTAAATAGATACAGTTATCCATTTATATTTAGAGCTGCACAGACCTCAATCCCTTCTTTAATGTGTGATCTATGAATTTCTCTATATATCTGAGAAACAATATGAAAAAAGGAGAAAATTGTATAATAGCTTTATTACTGCTTTAGCGTTTGGGATAAGGTTAATCAAATTATTTTTTCCCAACATTTTCTTTGTTCTTGAAAACATTGATCTAACTTAAAAATAAAGGCAAAGTATAAAACGCAGCTTTCGCATAGGAAAATAGGACTAAAGATATGCACCTAATGATGTGAATTTCATTAACAATGACCTAGGATGATAAGTGGGGTTGGGGTTTAGCTCAGTTTGTAGAGTGCTGCTCTGTGCTCTCTGAGGACCTGGGTTCTATCCCCACCATGACAAAAATGGGCATCCCACTCTTCAAAAGTTTGGCCATTGAAAACCCTATGAGAGTGGCTATGAGGTGGATCCGACTGGACAGCACCTAACAACAACAAAGATGATATGCATAGAAATTTCATTAACAATGACCTAGGATTTCATGTCAGCCTTCCAACTGAAGCCATTGAAGCCAATGCAGGAGTAGTCATCAACCCAAAATTGAAGAAACAATGAGAGTCCAGACAGAAAGTTACTATTGTTCTGAAGGAATGTACTGAATATATTAAATTTGAACTTCAAATTGTACATTTATGTATTGTGGATTTTTCAAGTATGTATATTTTGCACTTTTTAAAAAAGGTTTGCAGTGGGGAATATATGAGATAGATAGAAGCACATACTTTTAAATATTTTTATTTTCTGTTTTAATAAAAATTTTGACGTTTGAGCAAGTAAGACTGTGATATGTTTCACAATACCTAGCTGGTTACACATATTTTTGACTGTTTTGTTACATTTGTGTCAGTTACAGTTTTTTTCTCCTCTAGGGTGTTGGGACATTAAGATTAGGTATTTCCTGTCTCTTTCCTGGGCTCCATAAGCCCCCAAACTGCATATCCTCTGGGCAGGCAGTGGCCAGCTGTAGTTGGGTCAAATCCTCCTCTCTCTCTCCAATGTTCTTCTAGTTAGAAATCAATCTAGTTGCTCTTGGCTTTGTAGGAGACCAAGGTTCTACTGAGCACCCCAGATACTCACTGCTGCCTTAATGTCACATGTAAAGGACATTTTGGAAGCTCCTTGGAAAGTCTCTACTGATGGGCTTGTGATTGTTTCATTAGGTGTCAGTGCTGGGAGAAGGCTGTGGTGGAGTCAACTGTCTTCCCACCACATGTGTCTGCCAGGAGTCAGACACTTTCTTGACAAGAACTGTCCTATATTGTCATCCTTGTAAGGAAGAACAGGTAACAAAGGGAAGACTAAGCTCTGAATGGGTCCTGAAGTACATGATTTGCAGCAGAAGATTTTCTGGAGTCTGCATAAAACCCTGGATATGGCAGAGAATGCTTTGAAAAAAGATTCAAGATCCTTAATGTTTCCTGGCAAAAAGGCTTATTTCTAACACTAGGCTGCTGATTGTGGGATGCTCAGTCAACATGAGAAAGAAGGGAAGGTAGACATGTTCCCTGAGACCTTGTGAAAACACTCAATCCAAATATCCAAGAATAGGAGAACAGTAATGTACATGATGATATATTCATGGGGTGATGTGCTATCTAGCCATGACGAACACTATGTTTTAGAATACTACTTAGTGGCATGGCAAAATTTGTATTCTGTTAGATTAGGTGGAAAAAGTAGAATGTAAAGCCATTTGACACTAATTCTGTGATGGAAAAGGGGCAATGACTAGAAAAATTTTATATGGCTCTTATTTTCACCTTTCTATTGCCTAATTTTTTCTAGAATGGAAATGTGTTAGTTTATAAGGAAAAAAAAGTGTGATTGAAAATTGATGAGAAATTGTATAGTACAGAGTAGAGAGAGGAAGAAGTGTTGAAGGAGAATTTGTTGTTGTTAGGTACCCTCAAGTCGGGTTCCACTTATAGTGACTCTATGCACAACAGAATGAAACACTCCCTGACACTGTGCCATGCCTGGCACTATTGTCAGTGCTTCTCTGCTATTCATAGGATTTTCAATGTCGGCTTGTTTCAGGAGTGGGTTACCAGGTCCCTCTCTTTACCTTGCAGCACATGGTATTCCCAGGCAGTCTCCTAAGGGACTAACCAGACCAACCCTGCTTAGCTTCTGAGATCAGGTGGGATCAGATGCTAGGGTACAATGGCTGCAGACTGAAGAAGAAAGGAAGTAAAAACCAAACCAAATGGCAGAGGGCTGTCTGGAGCGATGTAGCTGCATCCAGATGTGGTTCTAAGAATAAATGGCTTTAGTCATATTCACTCTAGAAATCCATTTATTATGATTTTGCGATCTTCACTGCCCATCCCCATGGGATTCTGGCCTCTGTCCCAGAAAAGACAATCAGGCATAGAGAAAGGTCAGTTGTTGGGAGCAGAGGCCACCAGAGCTCTATAACTCTCTTGACTCCCTTTCCTCCTTGAGAGCTACATGACTTTTTACATGACTGATGGCCGGCAATAAACCACCATAGGTTACAGATCATCTGCCAGCTGCGGCCTTCGGCTGGCGCCAGCTGCGGCCTTCGGCTGACTGAGATAAAATTCTTCCCTCACCTACCCCTCCCAACTTCCTCACTTCTGTGAGCTTAAAAAAGGAGTTTCTTTTCAATAAAATCAGACCTTGACAACTACTTGCTTGGTCTCGTTCTTCTCTCTCGCCCATTTCTTTTCAGACAGGTCCCCCTCGACCCCACAAATAACTAGGGTCCCGTGGGACGGGACAGTCAGTTTTATGCTTGCTGTTACAGGCACTTCATGGTTCTCTCTATCTAGGACAGGAAGTGGGAAATCTTGGTAAAGACTCCTGGAAGGGCTCCATTTTCTTATCCGTAGGAGAAAATGCCAGGGGCCATATTGTTACACACAGAGGACACCTGAGTCCCCCTGTGGGCAGACAGGGGAACCACTGAACTGATCTCCTGGTCCTGTTCTTCCTACCTCCCCAAGAGTGGGTGGTCCCTGGTAGGGGGCTGTGAATGTGAGATCAAGGCCATTGCAGACCTGGTTTCCTCCCTCAGTCCCAGGACTCCCGCCTTACCCTGACTTTTTTTTCTACCTCAACATGGGCCAAGCTTTTAGATGCACCCTCAGGCTGCTCTGATGATAATAAATCTTTGGGATGAATGATTCAGGCCCACCTTCCACTCCTGACCCACCCTGGGAGTGGACTAGAGACTGGATTCCTGTGGAACTCAGGCTGCCCAAGCTCTAGGGTGAGGCATGAGGATACTGCTACTCTCTTACCCCAGGTCTCCCTCAAGTTCCTCTCTCCTTGGGTTCTGTCTGTGTAGATGCTTAAAACCCCACCTTGAAGCCCATCTTTGTTTTCTTTGGATCCCCAACACAAATCTTGATGGCACTGTTGAAATAGTCATGGTGGAGTGGAGTGATTCACATTCTAGGTCCTCTTGAACCATCAGCTTCACCTCATACAGTGATGTTGCTAAAGTGCCTTCAGCCCCCAATCAGCCACCAAGCATACCTCCTCTGGCTGCTCCTGGGCCTTGTCCCCAGGCAGCCTGAGGGGCTGCACAGCCACAGTCAACTTGGCCTTTCTCTCCAGCTGATGGGGAAGAAGCCAGAGAATCCAGCTGAGTCAAGGGCCTTCTGGGCCTGGACACCAGGAAGGCCAGGATGGAAAGGAGGGAAGGGCCAGGGTCACAGGGGGTGGCACTGCTTCCTCCTACCAAGAAGAGCAAGAGCAGCAGAGAGGTGCCCTACCTGCAGTAACATGATGTCACTGGAGAAGTCCTTAGGATTACAGTCTGGGTGGGGGATGGCTCTTCTCACAGGGATGACCTACTGGGTCTTCTCCTTCTCCTTGATGTTGTGGGCCCCCAGGGTGATACTGATTGACCTGCACAGAAAGCAGAGTGGGAATGGTGGGTGTGGAGTCAGAGAGAAGACATCCTAGGAGATGTATGGTTAGGCTACAGCCAGAACCGGTCAGGGCCAAACTGAGGTGAGACTGAGGGGATGTGAGGGCACCAGGGCTGAGTTACTGTGCCTGCTGCTTCTCAAGGACATTACGAATAGGACTTCCAGGGCTCCCTCTCACCTTTATGCCATACTGTGAAACTGCTTACGTTTGAATTTTGACCCTAATGCCCACTTTCAACCCCCACCACTGCTTTGACTGGCCAGCGCTGTGGCTCTGGACTAAACCGGGTCACCTCTCTGATCTCTCACCCTCTGACCCCAAAGCTCCACTGTTCAATTTCTCAGACTTTCATTTTCCCAGTCCTGCCTTCTCAGGAGCTCTGGTCAGCAGAGCTCCTGCAGGTTATATTCTCCAGTGGAGCACAGAGCACCTGCTGGGGCTCAGGAAGTGCTGGCTGCAGCTGCTCCTCCCCTGCCCCAGCTGTGGGTCACTGTCAGCACAAAGTCCTTCCTCACCAGGAAGCACCACACCTCCTCTCACTCTCCTTAAACAGACACCGAACAAAGGCCATGTAGTGTGGGAGTGGAGCTTGGCCTCACAGCCCCCATGATCTCCTCTGAAAAAAGAGGCTGACCTGGGTGCCTGGGAGCAGCTGAGGTTGGGAGGGAAGGTTTAGGAAGGTGACGACTGAGGGTGGGATCCGTGGTGCCCTGCAGACGGCACTGGGGGAGTCCTGGAGGCTCTGCAGGCAGCTTTCCTCACAGGCAGCATAAGCTTTGGGAACCTCAAGCCCCAGGACACTGCTCTGGGAGGGGCGGGGCAGCGCTTGTCTTTCACCTCCTGCCTTTCACATATGTGAAGGAAATGAGGTCTAGCTTCAGGGTAGTACAGCCCCTGAGGACACTGGGCAGCATGTCTTGGATCCTTCTTTCTTATTGCATCTCCCCAGCCTCTCAGACTTGCCTAGATTGTGATTGGTGCCATTTTCTAATAGTTCACCTGTGAGCTTATGGAGTTAGACTTTCTAAAATCCTCCTGCTCTAGTGCTCAGCACATCCTGAGTTCTCAATAAATGTTTTTGGCTGTAAGAATGAATGATCTCCAATTAACCTTTGGCTGGAGCTTGGTGGTGCAGTGCTAGTGGGATACAGGGACACAGGGAGGTTGGAGGAAGGTGCCAAAGACAGGGTTGCAGCTGGGGGCCTGGGAAGGCAGAAGGAAGTGGGGAAGCCAAATAACACTGGCCTGCAAAGGCTGTGGCTGGAGCGGAGGCAATAGACGGGCTGGGTGCTGTCACCTTGCCACTTCTGAGATTGGCCATGTCCTGGCTGTGGCAGGTCTGAAGGGTGGAGGGCGTTGAATAATGCAACTGGGTCTGAAGCTGGTTCCAGTAATTGCTCTACACAGCATAGTGGTCTGAGCTGCTCTTTTCTGGATTGGAATGAGGGGTTTATTTCTTTCTTTGTTTTATTAGTAATTTTTAAAGTTAATGTATAAATTCATGAGTTTCATTATGACATTTCCATACATGCACAGCATTGCACATTGCCCTTGGTCACCTCCCATTGCTACCTCATGTATCCCCCCACCGATCCCTTTTCTCCTTACATATATTCTCCTTTCTGCTTGCATGTCTTGCAAATATGTGTGTGTTTAAATCTATATTCTTTTATCCCTCTATTACCTTTTTTATTGTCCTTCCCTCTTCTACTTAGTCCCCTTTCTCCCGCCAAATAGTTGTCCTTCTACAATCAAGACAGATATGTTAAAATATTTAATATATTAAAATTTAGCCTCCCAATGTGAGAGAAAACTTGCAATACTTGTCTTTCTTGGTCTGGCTTAATTGGAGTGAAGGACTTTAATTACTTATGTTTTGTAGCTTCATGCTATCTGCTAAATGTCTTTCTAAGGACAACCTGCTCTCCAGGCAATGAAGAAAAGTCTGGGGTGAGGCTAAAACCTATTAATCCTTCTGGGGAACCCACTTCTACCATCCTTGTTGAGTATCTAGCCAGAACCAGATCGAGAAGTCTGGGTTTGGCATGGAACTGGGGTTCAGAAAGTTTCTGAGTTCAGTTCAAGGAAAATTCCTGACCAGAGCTGGGTAGAAAAGTCAGGGGCACAGGGATTTTTGAGATGGGATAAGAGCTCTGGAAGAGGAATGGTCACCCACCAGTCCCACCTCCAGGGGGCATAAGAAAGGTCAACAGGAGCAGGAGTGGAGGCATCTTCCCAGGAATGCTGCCCAGATTAAAAGTGCCCTGGGCCTCACAGTCGTATGTTGTCCATAGCAGCTGCCAACAAGGTATCTTAACACTCTCACCAGCATGAAGATTGAAGGAAAAGTCTTGGATGGAAGACAAGGATTCCAAACAGCCCCATCCCGATTATGTGAAAGGAGCAGTGTGTTATGAATACTTAAGCAGAAGGAAATATGCTTAAGCATTAATGATTTCAGGGTGGTGGAATTCTCAGAAATTAAAATATTCTCATTTACAAGTTCTGTATTTAATGGTCCCTTTTTATGATGAATATGCATTACTTATATATTCACAGTCATTTTCTCTAGTCTGAGCACACTGGTCAAAGGCAAACATCTTTCTAACTACTTCTTGTTTTTAGCTTAGTCTTTTCTAAGGTGGATGTTTTAAAAATAAGGTTCCTTTTTTGTTGGAAAATGGCAGAAAAATATTATCTAATAGTCCATAAGATGCCTTTGAAAAAGATACTAATTATAATGAGTTCCATTGGATAAACACACACCTGTGTGTCTGTTTCTCTCTATAAAATGTGCTTGAATAGTGATAATATCAGCTGGGCATGGTGGTGCACACCTGTAATCCCAGCGGCTTGGGAGGTGGAGCCAGGAGGATGGCAAGTTTGAGACCAGAGGAAGTCTGCGAGCGAGACCCTGTCTCAGAAAGTAAAGGAAAAAAAAGAGGGCTGGGGGTGAAGCTCGGTGGTCCAGTACTTGCAAAGCATGCAAGCACAAGGCCCTGGGATCAACCCCCAGTACCACACACACACACACACACACACACACACACACACGCACACACACGCACACAAAATTAGTGATAATATCATGTACTTTTTGATGTTATGTATATAATATATCTAACATAAAATGTAAGAAATGTATCACAATAGTATTAAAACATATTAATAAACATCATGTGCCATTTATTTATATATGTTAAAGCTAAACAAAGAAAAAATTAGAATTACTAATGACAACTGCCATTAAAATTTTGGCATATTTTTCTGCTATATAAAAGTCCTCAGATCTCATTTTAGTTAACAATATACTGGAAGTAGCATGGGTGTTAGTAATTTATTAAGAAACAATAAGATCTTAAGCTCTTCCTTTGAGTCTCATTCAGTTGGTGTGGGGTTGTTTGTTTGCTTCTTTGCCCAGGTTGCTTTCCTATTTAGCCTTCATCTCTCTACTGTGTTGCTCTGTGATATACGCTGCATTGTGTAGATTTTTCTGCCTGTCGATTTCCTGCTGGTGAACGAAGGTCTGTTCTTCTGCATTATCTCTACTTTGCTTAGGAATTTTCTCTCGATGACTTCTCCTGCCCCTACCCTTGGCTCCAGCTCTCACTGGCAGCAGAAATGTGGATTTAGAATCTGCAGGTGACCCAAGGTTCAACTAACACTGTCTGCTCCTTTTATTCCTCCAGCTAGGCATGGTAGCCTCTTCCTGATATTGCAAATCTCTGAGTTTTGTCTCTTTGGTTTCTCTCGTAATCAATTTCCTGTTATAAGCTCCTTCTGCTTTAAAATATTTGGAGTGGTTTCTGCTTTCTTTTACAGACTGTAATACAGCTTGGTGTACTATATGAATTTCCTAGAGGTTATATAACAATGTACTATAACATAAACTGACATGAGACAGCAGAAATTTATGCTCTCATAGTTCTGGAGGCCTGAAGTCTTAAATCTAGGTATTGGCAGAATTGGTTCCTTGTGGTGTGGTTTGAAGGGACTCTCTTCCATGCTTCTACAAACTTCTAGTATTGATCAGCAATACTTCTCACTCCTAGGCTTGTAAATACATTGTTCCAGTCTCTGTATCGGTCATTACATGGTGTCCTCATGCATCTCTATGTCCAAATTGTCCTCTTTTAAATGGATACCAGTCTCTGGATTAGGACCATTCTGTTGCAGTATGACCTCACCTTAAGTTGATTATATCTACAAAGACCATATTTCCAAATAAAGTTACTTTCACATGTTCTGGGTGGACATAAATTTTGGGACAACACTATTCAATGCAATGTAAATATTCAATGCAATGTAAATCTCTTAGATTGAGATTTCTACTTGAAAAATAAAGCCTGAGACAGGGTTTAGTTAGACATACTATATTTGAGGAGCTTAAAAGAGACTACAGTGACACAGAGTCATTATATCAAAAAGAATTGGTGGATAACCAACCATTTCAAGAGGTTGCATATGATCAGGAGCCAAAGGTATGAAGGAAGAAGTGGAGGCTGCCTTGAAGGAATTGGCAAAATACAAGGCTCCAGGAATTGATGGAATACTAATAGAGATGTTTCAACAAACAGATGCAGCACTGGAGGTGCTAAGTTGTTTATACCAAGAGATTTTGAAAACAGTTACCTGGCCAACTGAATGGAAGAGATCCATATTTGTGCCTAATCTCAAGAAAGGGGATTCAACCAAATATGGAAATTATCAAACAACATCAATAATATTACACACATCCAAAATTTTGCTAAAGATCATTCAAAAGTGACTGCATCTGTATATAGACAGGGAATTGCCTGAAAATCAAGCCAGATTCAGAAGAAGGTGTGGAACCAGGGACATCATTGCTGAGGTCAGATTGATATTAACTGAAACAGAGAATATCAGAAGATATCTATCTATGTTTTATTGACTATGCAAAGGCACTTGACTGTGTGGATCACAATAAATTATAGATAATATTGTGAAGAATGGGAATACCAGAGCACTTAATTATACTTATGAGGAAGAACCTGTACATGGACCAGGAGGCAGTCATTTGAACAGATCATGGAAACACTGCCTAGTTTAAAGTTGAGACAGGTGTGCGTCAGGGCTTTATCTTTTCACCACACCGCTTCAATCTCTATGCTGAGCAAATAATCCAAGAAACTGGACTTTATGAAGAAGAGTCTGGCATCATGATTAGAGGAAGACCCATTAACAACTTGCATTATGCAGAAGACACAACTCTGCTTGCTGAAACTGAAGAGGATTTGAAACATTCACTGATGAAGATTAAAGAACACAGCCTTCAGTATGGATTGTGCCTCAATATCAAGAAGCAAAAATCCCTACAAATATGTCGCTGAGCAACCTGATGATAAACAAAGAAAAGATTGAGGTTATCCAAGATATTGCTTTTCTTGGTTCTATAAACACTATTTGTGGAAGTAGCAGTCAAGAAATCAATAGAAGCACAGCACTGGGAAAAGCTGTTGCAAAAGACCACCTTAAAGTGTTGAAAGGTAAAGACATCACATTGAAGATGAAGATGCACTTGACTCATGCCATGGTATTTTCAGTTGCATCATATGGTTGTGAACAATGAACATTGAATAGGGAGATAGGAAAAGAATTGATGCTTTTGAATTATGGTGCTGGAGATGATTATTGAATATACCATGGACTGCCAAAAGAACCAACAGATCTATCCTAGAAGAAGTGCAACCAGTGTGCTTCTTGGAAACAAGGATGGCTAGACTGCATCTTATGTATTTTGGACATGTAGTCAGGAAGGGCCAATTCCTAAAGAAAGACATCATGTTTGAGAGAGTGGTGCGTGAACAAAAACGGGAGACCCTCAACTAGATGGACTTACCTAGTGTCTGCAACAACGGGCTTAAACATAAAAAACGATCATGTGCCTGGCACAGAATCTGGGAGTGTTTCATTCTGTTGTACATAATGTCACTATGAGTTGGACCCAACTTGACGGTACCTAACCACAACAACAGTGAATAAGGTGGAAGAAAGAGACAGGAGAAAAAGGAAAGCCAACAAAGAGAGCATCACCAGATTTCTTATTTCTGGAGGCAAGTGGAGCTCAGTCTGTGAGTCCATGTAGGATGGACATCATGTTCTCCTGCAGTTCAAGAGGCTGGTAATGTGACTGCCAAGTCCCATCCCCTATTGGTTCAACATCTCTGGATGCATTTACTCTTCAGCCTTTTAGGGCTGAGCCTACTCTTGGGTACAGCAAATTCATTCAACCTTCAGAGAATATCTTGATTCAGAAAAGCTGAGAGATTCTTGGGCAACTGGGCACATAAGGTAATACTCAGATCATAGGTGACCTGAAGTGATGTACAAGGAAAATAGCATCTATTACAAGGGGTATCTTTGACTACTCTTATAATCTAGGTTTGGCTCATGTCTCTTGGAACAGGGGAATCTTAATATTTGTACAAGCCTCTCCTTTCTTTTGTCATTGTGTCAACAATATTCTGAGGGGCTTGCTCCCTTTCCTGGGCTCCTGCCCTGCCCACTCATTCTTTCCTGCTTTTCTGTTCTTTTCTGTGCTTGCACTTCATCTAACGATGGGAGGAGCCCTTAGTTCATTGGCTCTGACAGAAAGTTCAAAACAAATTGCATTTCATGTTTCTTTTCTCTCCCTTTTTTAATTTTGTAGATTCTATTCCTGCAAGTCCACATTATTTATTTGCTGTGCTGACTACACAAAGGCATTTGACTGTGTGGATCATAACAAAATATGGAAAACACTTTGGAAAATGGGAATACCAGAGCACCTAGTTGTACTCATGAGGAATCTGTACCTGAACCAGGAGGAAGTTTTTCAAATAGAACAAGGAAACACTTCCTGATTTAAAGTTGAGAAAGGTGTGTGTCAGGACTGTATACTTTCACCATACGTCTTCAATTTACATGCTGAGCAAACATCCAAGAAGCTGGACTTTATGAGGAAGAATGTGGAATCAGGATTGGGGGAAGACTCATTAACAACCTGCGTTATGCAAATGACACAACTCTGCTTGCTGAAAGTGAAGAGGATTTAAAACATTTACTGATGAAGATCAAAGATCATAGCCTTCAGGATGGGCTTCAACCAAACATTAACAAAACAAAAATCCTTACAATTGGGTCAGTATGCAACTTCACAATAAATGGAGAAAAGATTGAGGTTGTCTAAGATTTTGCTTTGCTTGGCTCTATAATCAACACCTGTGGAAGCAGCAGTCAAGAAATCAGAAGGTGCATTGCTCTGGGAAAAGCTGTGGCAAAAGATCTCTTTAGAGTATTGGAAAGCAAAGATGTTACATTGAAGTCAAAAGTGCACCTGAGTCATGCTGTGGTATTTTCAGTCACATCATATGGTTGTGAAACTTGGACATTGAATAAGGGAGACAGGAAAAGAATTGAAGCTTTTGAATTATGGTGTTGGAGATGTCTATTGAATATACCATGGAATGCCAAAAGAACCAACAGATCTGTCCTAGAAGGAGTGCAACCAGAGTGCTCATTGGAAGCAAGAATGGCTAAACTGCATCTTACATATTTCGGACATGTAGTCAGGAGAGATCAGTTCCTGGAGAAAGCCATCATGTTTGGGAGAGTGGCAGGTCAACGAAAAAAAGGAAAGCCCTCCACCAGATGGACTGACACAGTCCATCTGCAACAATGGACTCAAACATAAATAAGATCACGTGCCTGTCACAGAATCAGTAAGTGTGTCAATCTGCTCTATGTAGGGACGCTATGAGTCACCTCAACTCGATGGCACCTAACAACAACAACAACCACCACCACCACCACCACCACCACAATGCTATTGGCAGTGATGTTTCCTTACTAGTCTGACTCAGGGTTTGTTCAGCCACCTTCCTTAGGTGGTTTTGTGCCAGATACAGCTTAGCTATTATGGTGGCTAATGGAAATGACATCCTAAGGTTACTGTTCTGAGTCACCAACAGTTATGTCACCAACAGTTAGACCACACTGGTTAAGTCAGCTCACTCTGTATCTCTGAAGACAGGGATTAGGGAAAGATTGTGCAGTAAGCTTGTTACCTAGGGTCAAGTCAGGAAGCCTGATGGAAGCCAGCGCTGAGGTTACAAGGTCAGAAGAGCCTACTTCTCCAGCAGATGTGGGTTGGGATACATTTTCTCCATTATTTTGAGAAGAACCCCTGCCTGTGAGCTAGAGAACATGTTAAGTAATTTACCCACAGTTTGGGAGAGTGGGAGTCTGGCGAGGTAAGACCTTCCTAGTATACCAAGCGCCTCACTAAAGGTACGTGTTTTGCTCAGAGTTGTCAGAGAGCAGGTTACAGGCAAGCCTGGGAACTTCCTCTGCAGGACTTTTCTGAGAAGAAGCTGGGAGGCTGGAAACTCAGCACTGGGTGGGTGTCAGATGGCCTTGATGGCTTTGAAGGCCTCTGGCCCTAAGGAGGGTTGTGGGAGGGCTCATTCCCTGGCTGAAAGAGAATTGACTCAGATACTGGGAGGTCTGGACCAGTGGTAGCTCTGTGGATAACTGCCCCTGTGACATTGGGTCAGACATTTCAGCTTTTGAGGTTGTCTTTCATTAAAGCAGACTTTGTGTCTATGACATTTATTATTTTCATATATTGTAGCCAAAAATCTATTCCTATAAATAAATGGAACACTGAAGCAGAAAATGTATGCATTAAATTTGTAACCTTTTAAACATATGCTTGTTTGTTTTATTTTCATTCTGATCTTTCTGTTTCACAGAGAAAACCAAGTTCTTCTTACATTTCTGCCTCATCGGTTTGTTGTCAGGGTTGGAAGCAGAACAGCATACTGTCAGGTGCTCTTCCTTCATGTTTGAATGCCCAAGAGATTATGCTGTTGGGTGCCTTTAAGGGACAAGAGCTGAAGGGACAGTCCTTTGTGGATATTAGATAGTTCCCCCTAGTTAACAGAGTGTAATGTGCAGGAAAAAGGCCTGCAGGACACTCAGCAATCTAGTCAGACACTGAGGATGAGGCCCTAGAGATTAGATATTCATCCATTTTCCAGGAACCAGGTAAGCCCCCATAATTTGGTTTGATTAGGATATGGCCAGGCTTCAGGAATAACTGTGACTAAATTTCAGGCCAGACTCAGCTTGGAGTCAGATTCTAGGAATATGTGATATATTTTCATGTCAGAGTTTGTGTAGGTTCCTATGTGTGATGTTCAAGTAAAATCAAGACAGACCTGCTCAGGATGGCTCGCCATCTTCCACCCACCATCACCAACGGGGAGTGATTTGAAGCACTGTCAGGACTAGATAGATTGGTTTATCATAGATCCCATGTCCTCCTGTCTCAGGTCTGCTGAGATAACACACTTGAAAACCATATCATGTAATATCAGTATAATTCAAGTGGGTATTTTCATCTTCAGAACAAGATAACTTTGATTCCAATGGATTTCAAACCCAGATCCATGCCAAGAAGCCCATCCAGGCAAAGTGACATGCAAAGCAGAGAACCCAGGGAAATTCCATGGTGATGGTCTGCTTTGCTGTGTCTCTATTGCCTAGCATACAGTGTCTGCTCAGTAAGGACTGGCTTATTGGTTGATGGTGGAATGGTGCTTTTCAGTATAGCTGTAGAGGCACCTCTCTCACTTGATTGGCCATTATAGATCAAGTATCAATTAGGGATTTCTAATCTAGTGGATAGACTATAGGCAGTGACCAAAGGGACAGGCTGAAAGAGATGAGGCTGTCAGTGACCTATCAGTTGGTAGGCTCTGAGCAAAGAAGGGACAACTCATCTGCATGGCCCTGCCCAGGTGAAAGCTCTAGCCTATCGTTCTAAAGACATGTCCTGCCTTTTTTTGCCCTCCTAGAATAGGGCAGATGGGCCAAAATCAAGAGCCACTTGGGATGAATAGCATAGAAAAGAAAGCCTGTTGTGGATCCTGGGGACTCTGGACAGTGAAGGGTGGAGAGAGGCTGGCTCAGATTAAACACAGGAGTGCACTCAAGACCATTTGGGACTGCAGGAGGATAGGTTGCCAGGAGACATAGGCTGTACTGGGCTCTGGATCCAAGATGGAACTGCTACTTGCATGTAAGCTGCATCTAGGGGCACTAAAGGGCTTCTTGAAAGTCTCCAGGCTTCTGAATTGTCAGTTTCACAGATTTGGAGAGGAAGTCCTGCATGATATGAATCATACCTTTCCAAAAGACTGCTTCCCATTTCCAGTAAGGTGAAGAAGACTACCCCAATGCTTCCTAAATGACCCCCCTTCTAAATCAGTGGAATAATGTGCTCTACCTAGAGTAACATGATGTCACTGAAGACGTTCCTAGAGATATAGTCTGGGTTGGAGATGGCATTTCTCATAGGGATTACTTACTGGATCAACTCCTTTTCCTTGATGTTGTGGGTCTCTAGGATGTCATTTATTTAGCTGTACAGAGATGAAAGAGGAAGGTGAAGTCACAGTGGGTAAAGACCAGGGGCTGTGATGGAAAACAGATAGTGTAGAGCAGAAGTGTAAGGAATTGTGTTCTTTGCTTCTTGGTAATCAGGACTGAATGGCAATTCCTGCAGAAAATGTAGGGTACTCAGTCACACAAAGAGCTATACTGTCCCAAAAATGTCTCTGAATTTTTCAAATTTGCACTCTGGGCTCCAGGGCATAACCTCAACCTCCTTTTCATGTACCTTTGACCAGTGTATCCCATCTGCCTTTGACAGACCACTTGCCTTGACTTGCCCCTTTCTCCCCAAGCTCACCTGTCTTCCTGGGGGTGCCTCAGTGTTCCTATATGGCACACATTATTAGTCTAAAAAAGGTAGATTCCCTGTGGGGTGTTCTATAGAAAGTTGGGGACATAGATGTGAATTCACAGTCATTGGGAGGGACATCCTGTCAGCAAAAAGTCCTCACTTTCAAGGAATCTTCCAAACTTATCACTTTCTCTGGAGCTGGATCCACAGAAATGCCATGTAGGGTTGAGAATGAGATACTGCCTCCTGGTCCCAGAGATCTTCCCTAAAAGAAAAACTCTAGCCTGCCTTGGTTCTCTTGGAGGCAAAGGCCAAGGAAGGGGAAACTGGGGTACACTGCAGGGAAGCAAGGGGCTGGATGGAGATGTTGAGTCTACACTAGGCAGCCACAACCAAAGAGGGGGTCCCCAGGGTTGTATAGGCAGCATGTCTGGCTTCAAAACCTGTCTCTTGCTTTGGCAGAGAAGAGCAGTGTTTGCTCCATATTTCCTGCCTTGGAAATTTATGTTGACCAACAGGATTTGAGTTTGGAGCAAACAGGGAGGTCCCTACACATCCCAGGAAATCCTTTCTCTGAAGGTCTCCTATCTTCTTTCCCATTTCAGTTCCCCTGAGATTCCACTGAGTGCTGTTGGTTTCTGAACTTGAGCTCAAGACATTGAGTTATGTTTGATCTTTATGTGCAAGAGAAGGAAACAAAGGAGGTATCTAGTCAACCTCTTGCCTTCATGAAGGAAGGGCTCCCAGTTATCCTCTGGGTGATGGAGAAGTGCTCACGGGATTGTGAGTGGTGGAAAGATGGGGCCGGACAAAGCCATGGTGCCCAACTATAACTGAAAGATCACCAGAGAAAACCTGAGGCAGAGTCAAGGCTAACATAAGTGTGAATGACCCCCAAATGTGACATCAAATGGGTCCTAAGCTTTCTTCCTGGGCAGTGTAAGAATGACCATTTGTAGATGAGGAGGATATTGAGAGTGAATTTTAAGACATTGAGTTACAAAATCAGTACTCCTTAGCTTGATTACAGACACCAATCCCTTTTTCTAAGCTGCCCTTTCTAATAATTCTGAGGAATTATTATTTTTTTAAATGTTCCTGTTAGATGCCATTGAGTCAAGTCCAACTCATAATGAACCTCACAGGGTTTTCAGTGGTTGATTGTTTCAGGACTACTTTGGGAGTAGATTGCCACATCCTTCTCTCATTTTTTTTTGTGGTGCTGGGGATAAAGCCTGGGTCCTCAGAGAGTGTGGAGTAGCACTCTACCAACTAAACTAAAACTCAGCACTTCCTTCTTACAATGTCTAAAATGAAAAAGGCTGAACATCCTGAGTGCTGAGGACTTGGAGCAACTGAATTTATTGCACCCTGTTTGCTTATGGGAGAGAAAATATTATGCAGCTTTTTGACCCATACAGTCCCTGCTTGATATTTACCCAAGTGGTAGGTTTTGACAAATGTATATAACCATGAGACATTGTCTCCATTCAGCATCATGAGAATGCCCATTTGCTCCCCAAATTCTTTCCCTTCAGGAATCCTGCTTCCCTGTCTCAAAAGCACAATGAATAACTTTTGTCACTACTGAGATGTTCATAATATCTAGAATTTTACAAAACTTGTACCCTTGTATCTGTGTGATTACCTTCTGCTGGCTCATTCAATCACTATAATTATTTTTATATGTGTCTATGTTCTGGATTGAGGAGGTCATTCACATTTATCTCTGAGCAGTCAATATATGTAATCTATTATTTTATATGATACTTAATATATGTTATAGTTTATCCAGTTATTGTCCAATAAGAAGCACTGCTGTATTTTAAACAAAATGTACAAGTTTTTGTAAAGAACTTCTTGTCATTCCCTTGGGAATTAGTGATTTCTTATTCTTAGCTTCTAACATTTTTCCAGAAGCCTTTGTAAAAGAATCTACTTTCCACATGGTAAGGGTAGATCTTGGGGTGGAGACAGTACCCACTATCCTTTATGGAAAACAGCCTTCTATTCTTTTAGCCCTAATGTGTTTCTATGTAACATCATATTTGCCTGTGTTTTGGGGAGATTGGATTTGGGATTATAGGTGTGTGTTGAGGCCCTGAGCTTTTTTCTCTCTTTCTTTCTTTTTTTTTTTTTGGTCATAGTGGGACTTGAACCAAGGGCCATGGACATGATAGACAAAGGCTCTACCACTGAACTACATCCTAAGCCCATTTGCCCATTTTTTTATTGGATTGTTTGTGCTGCATCTTCTCTCTCTTTCTCTATCTACTTCTCTTCTTGGGGGAGGCATGCTGGGGTTGAACCCATGGTCTTGTGGGTGTTAGGTAAGCACTCTACTATTGAGATACACACTCAACCCTGATGTTAAGTTTTTCTGAGTTCTCTGTATATTCTGGATATTAATCCTTTGTTAGATGAATAGTTGGCAAACATTATTTCCCATTCCATAGGGTTTCTTTTCACTGTGTTGATTCTTAGTTGTGTAGAAGCTTTTTAGTTTACTATAATCCCTTTTGTTTAGTTACATCATTGTTTCTTGTGCTTTTGGAGTTCTGTTAAAAAAGCCACTGCCTAGTCCAACATCTTGAAGGGTTTCCCCTATGTTTTCTTCTGTTAGTTTCATACTTTCAAGTCTTACATTTAAGTCTTTGATCCACTTTAGTTGATTTTTGTATAGGATGGAATGGATCAAATTTTAATCTTCTGTGCAAAGATATCCAGTTTTCCCAACATCATTTATCAAAGAGGTTATCCTTTATTGATTGTATATTTTTGGCACCTTTGTCAAGAATCAGTTGGCTGTAGATGTGTAGATTTATTTGTGGGAATCTCAATTCTATTCCATTGGTCTATGTGTCTATTATTATTCCAGTACCATGCTGTTTTGGTTACTACAGTTCTGTTGTTTGTCTTGAAAAAGGTATTATGATGCCTCCAGCTTTGTTCTTTTTGTTCAGGATTTCTTTGGACAGTGAAGAAATTTTAAAGCAGGAGTAATCGAGATTCCTGATTTCAAAGTATATTGCAATGCCATAGTAATTAAAACAACATGACACTGGCATAAAACAAACATAAATCAAGGGAATAGGGAGTCCAGTAATGAACTCTAACATTCATAGTCAATTGATTTCCCACAAAGGTGCCAAGTAGCACACATTGGGAAGAAGATAGTTTCTTCAATAAAGTGTGTTGGAAAAACTGGATATCCCAAAGCAGAAAAATGAAATTGCACTTTTATCTCACCTCATACATAAAAATCAATTCAAAATGGATTACAGACTTAAATGTAAAATCTAAAACTGCAAAACTGCTGACAAAAACATACAGGGAAGATGCCTTGCATTAGTCCTAGCCATAAATTTTTGATTTTACTCCAAAAGCTCAGATAACACAAATAAAAATAGACAAATGATGCCATATCAAACTAAAAGGATTTTACACAGAAAGTGAAACAATTAATAGCATGAAGAGAAAATATCTGGATTGGTAGAAAATATTTGAGAGTCACATTTGATAAGGGGTAATATCCACAATATATTTGGGTTCAAAAAAGAAAACAAATAATCCTTTTGAAAATGAGCCAATGGTTTTTCCAAAAGAAGACACAAATGACAATAGACACATGAAAAAAGTTCAACTTCACTTATAATAAAGATAAGGCAAATTAACAATATCATTAATATCTCACACAAGTAAAATTTTGCTAAAGATCATTCAAAAGTGACAGCAGCAGTACATAGATACGGAACTGATCAAAAATCAAGCTGGATTCAGAAGAGGGCATGGCATCACAAAATATCATTGCTGATGTCAGATGAATATTAGTTGAAAGCAGAGAATACTAGAAAGATGTCTATCTATGTTTTATTGATTGTGTGTTGGGGTTTGGCTCAGGCCCAGCTGAGGTCAAAAGCCTTGCCCCGACACTGAATGGGTATCAGGAACCCTCAGGACTGGGTTGGTGGAATGGCTGGAGGCACCAAAGAAAGACCTTGGGAGACCTTTTATGAACAAACAGGAAAGGGAAAGTTTATTGGGCTGCTCCCCCAGTGAGGGACAACCAGAAAGCAGCCCTTTGTAAGTGAGAGCTCAAGGCCAGCAGTATAGAATGCTGCTGGCTCACTGATGATACAGCTCTTAAAATTACAGCAGGTGTTCTATGATGCTGGAGGTCTGGTGATGTTGACTCTCACAACTCGCTTTCTCTACCCCCCTTCTTCCCAGGGATGGGAGGAATTGGGGGGCTCTTCATGAATTGCTAGTAGCCTTTGGTGCTTTGGGGCCCCTGGCTCGCTGGCTTGCCTATAGTCTGCCTCAGGATTGGGGAGTGCTGGATCACAGTGATGGGGTCTGGACAGTAATTAGAGAATGGTGAAGGGTATTTGTGGGATCCAGGAGCCTGTTTACATAGGCTCCTGGAAGGGGGTATGTACTGGGCACAGCCAATCAGGGTGCAGGTAAACTGTCATACCTGCCAGGAGGGACAGTTATTTAAATAAGGTGATTTGGGGGTACATTTTGGATAGGTGGGTAGGGTAGGTAGGGGTCCAATCAGGTACAATCCTTTAGGAGCCAATCAGGGGGATTGGGGTAGCCAATCAAGGTAAAGGTGGTTAGGACAGGGTCAGGCTGGTCAGGGGCCATCTTTAGTCACTCGATGGGAGGGGTAGGAGTGAGTGAATGGAATGTGGCCTTGGGGTCATCTAGAGGTCACTCCCTCAAACTGGCCAGAGGGACCCTATTTATGGGGTGCTTTTAGAAATCCCCAACAATTGTGAATGCATTTGACTGTGTGGATCACAACAAATTATGGATAATATTGTGAAGAATGGGAATATCAGGGCACTTAATTGTACTCATGAGGAATCTGTACATGGGCCAGGAGACAGTCATTCAGAAAGAACAAGGAAATTCTGCTTTGTTTAAAGTCAGGAAAAGTATGTGTCAGGGCTATATTCTTTTACCATACCTCTTCAATCTCTATGCTGATCAAATAATCTGGGAAGCTGGAGTTTATGAAGAACGTGACATCATGAATGGAGTAAGATTCATTAACAAACTGCATTATGCAGATGACAAAACTCTGCTTGCTGAAAGTGAGGAGAATTTGAAACATATACTGACGAAGATCAAAGAACACAGTCTTCAGTATGGATTGTGCCTCAATGTCAAGAAGCAAAAGTCCTTGCAACTGTGTCAGTAATCAACCTTCATGATAAATGGAGAAAAGATTAAGGTTGTCCAAGATATTGTTTTACTTAGTTTTACAATCAACATCCACAGAAGCAGCAGTCAGGAAATCAAAGACACATTGCATTGGGAAAAGTTGTTGACAAAGGCCACTTTAAAGTGTTTAAAAGTAAAGACATCACATTGAAGACAAAAGTGCACCTGACTCATGCCATGGCATTTTAATTGCATCATATGGTTGTGAAAGCCAGACATTGAATAAGGGAGACAGGAGAAGAATTGATGCTTTTGAATTATGGTGCTGGAGATGACTATTGAATATACCATGGACTGCTAAAAGAACCAGCAGATGTATCCTAGAAGTGCAACCAAAGTACTCCTCAGAAGCAAGGATGGCTAGACTACATCTTATGTATTTTGGACATGCAGTCAGAGGGACCAATCCCTGGAGAAGGACATCATGTTTGGGAGAAGGGCAGGTCAATGAAAAAAAAGGGAGACTCTCAACTATATGGATTGATACAGTGTCTGCAACAATGGGCTTAAACATAAATAAGATCATGTTCCTGGCACAGAATCAGAGAGTATTTCTATCTCTTGTACATAGGGTCACTATGAGACAGTCAATTCAATGGAACCTAATAACAACAGGCATACTTGCAAAATGTTTGTCATCAAAAGGGTGAAAGATAAAAAGTGTTGGTGAGGATGTAGAGAAAAGAAAACCCTCCTATACTGTTGATGGTAACTTAAATTAGTATAGTTATTATGAAAAATCAAATTGAAAAACTAAAAGTAGAGCTACTATTTGATCCAGAAATCCCACTTCTGTGATTTAAGTCTGTATGTTGAAGACATATCTGCACTCCTATGTTTATTGTAGCACTATGAAAAATGGCCAAGTATCACCCTGTGTCTGTCAATGAATGAATAGATAAAGATAATGTGGTTTGTACACACAATGTAATACTATTCAGCTATAAATAAAGTATGAAATCCTGTCATTTGCACCAACATAGATAAACCTGGAGGACATTATGCTAAGAAAAATAAGAGGTAAAGAAAGACAAATACTGCACAATCTCATTCATATTTGGCATCTAAAACAATTGAACTTGCAGGACTTATAGAACCTGTAGAAATAGAACTTGAAGTAGAAGTAGAGAGAATTTGTAGAAGTAGATAGTAGTGGTTACCAGAGGTTCGGGAATTAGAAGAACTTGGAGATGTTGATCAAAGGATACAAAGATTAGACAGGAAGAATAAGTTTTTTTGAGATTTGCTTCACAACATGGTGAATATAGTTAATGCATTGGAGATTTCAAAATCACTAAGAAAATTCCAAATGTTCTCACTACAAAAATGGTGTTTGAAGTGATGAATATGTTAATTAGCATCATTTAACCTTTCCAACATTGCATATATATCATAATATTACCCTTTACACCGTAAATATATGCAATTAAAGAACTTAAAAATAATTTAAAGCAGTCATTTGACAGAGGAGCCATCTTTTAAAAATGTACACAGCCAGGTATGGGAAAATAGCACAGGAAGAGGCAAAGGGAATTTATTTTTATTCATTTCTTACTTTGCTCCAGAGAACACACTAGCTCCTTTATGTATGTTAGGTTGTATAAAAATTCTGTACAGGTGTCATTATTAACCACTTTTAGCAGTAACAAACAGGATAAGAAAAAATAAATAATATCAAGGAAAGTGGAGGCCAGCAGCATATGCCTGTGTCAAATACAAACTTTCTACTTTTTCTTCTTGTAAACACTAAAAGTCACAAATGGGTAGATCTCACCTCAGTTGTCACACCATGGTGGCCTGGTATTATAGCATAGTGAGCATGTTAGCTTTTGCCTGTCCAGGACAAAATACTTATCAGAACAACTTAAGGGATGAAAGATTTATTTGACTTACTCTTCAGAGGAACTCAGTCCATAGTGGCAGTGAAATCATGGTTGAGGAGTTGGTGATAGGGCCTATGGCAGAGGGCCTTCATGTTTTGGCTGATCAGGAGCAGAGACTGGAACTTGGGGCCCAGGTAAAATCTTCCGAACTCTCATCCCAAGTGACATACTCATGTCAAGTAGTCCTACTTCCTGAAGTGCCTCAGCTTCCCCAAACAGCACCATGTGTTGGAGAACAAGGATTCAAACACATGACATTTGGTGGACATTTTAGTTTCAAACCATAACACTGTCCTTGGCCTCCAAAGACTCATGGCCATCTCCTAAGTAAAAATGCATTTAGTCCAACTTCAAAAGTCCCCAAAGTCTTAACAGTCCCAATATTGTTCAAAAGCCCAAGTCCAAAAGCTCTACTGAGACTCCAGGCAAACTCTTAGCTGTGAGCTCCTGAAAAATAAAAACCAAGTTACATGGCTTCCAACATGCAATGCCACAGAGTAAGCAGTCTTATTCCAAACGGGAGGAATGGGGCATAGTAAGAAAAAATGAGACCAAAGCAAGACCAAAAACAAGGTGGACAAATATTGTACTCTTGTAACAGCTCCATAGGTGGCATCTGGGGCTTATGGTGGCATTTTATGAGCTTGAGCAGCACCCAAACACCCCTATGGTGTTTTTAAGGTTTTGTGATTTTTAAGGTATATGTCCCACTTGTGCTGGCTCCACTTACTGCCGATACTTTTCTCAGCAGAAGTTCCATGTTACTGACATCTCCAACTTCCTGGGGTCTCCACTGCAATTGAGCTTCACCCTCAAATTTTCATGCACTGCCCATTCAGGGGCTTTTTGCAGAAAATGTGACCCTGTCCTCCCAGGCTTTTTACTGGAAATTTGTAGCAAGCCTCCATGACCCTGTAATTGTTACATTCAGCATGTTGCAAAAGCAGCACCATGTGGCTGATGCCAAGTTCTTCTGCTTGTTCAAGTGTTAGCTTGGCTGCAGCAACCTCACTTGGAGTGCATTGGTGACTGAATCCAGAGAATACTCTCTGTGGCCCTTTGCAAGCAAGATGCCCTGGAGCATCTCTCTTGTTAAAGGAAACTTTCAAATGAGTTTTCAGTTTCACATCCTATCACCTTTAATGTGAGTGGTCTTGCAAATTCCTGATTTATCCTTAAGGTACCTTATTGTTCTATTGGGGCTTCTCTTTAATGGTGGTAAACTCTATAAGTGCCAGAGTGTTTTTGTCTGCGACTTTAAATGGGCTTTTTTACTTGTCAAACTTCAAGGTTTTCAAATTTTTCTTCTCTGCTTCTGCTTCTGACTCTCATGTAAATCTGCCTAAAACAGCAAGTAGTAACCATACCACAGCTTCAGTGCTATGTTGTCTTGAAATTTCCTCCACCAAATTGATTAGGGTATTACTTTTAAATTAAGTTTCACTCAAATTTTTGTAACAAGCACCAAAACCAGACAAACTCTGCTAGTGTGTAACATGCAGGGCCTCTAGTCCAATTGTCATTAGAATCCTATTTTTTCTTTGAAGCTCTGTGGGCATTGTTTTTAACTATCTGCATATCTATTGACATTCTGGTTTCCTGAACTATTATCAAACTCTCACCAGAACTCTCACAATTAAGCTCATGTTACAGCATTTTGGGGCTTCTCTAGTCTACATCTTCAATCTCTTCCAAATTCCTCTTCTAAACAAATTCCAACTGCTGAAGAACCAAATAGTCAGTTTTTCCTACAACAACTACTCCAGTACTCTGGTACCAATTTTTGGTGGTAGTTAGCTTCTGCATTGAGTTACAAAACACCTAATAGAACAAGTTAAGGGAGGAAAGATTTGTTTTTGGCTCATAGTTTCAGAGGTTCAACCCAACATCAGGGGGAAAGCATGGTAGGTAGGTGGCTGGAGTGCATGTTGGAGACTCCTCACATAACAGCAACAGGAAGCAGAGAGAACAACTGGAACCAGAGGGTTTGCTAAAGCCTCAAAGGCCCACCTCTAGCTATTTACTTCTGTTAGGACCTACCTCTCAAATTTCCACAGTCTTTCAAATCAGTGAACTAGGAAAACAAAGGCATACCGTACTATAGAAAAAGACTGCATTTCTTTGGGTCTATGTCCTCCAGGAGCACTTTGAGGTTACTTCCCTGGCTGTGCTGGAATATGACTCTAATATTGGGCCTGGAGGAAAAGAGCAGTGGGAGGGGTGGATCTTGGTGAGTTGAAGCATTTCCTTTCTTAGACTCAGTAAGTCATTACAGAGATTTTAAGCAAGGGAAGGATGTTTTCAAATGGGGAGTCTTAGGGATATATTTCTAGAGACCAGGGAGATTCAAAGGAATCAGCATGTTTTAGGCACTTACCTGCCTCTGAGTTCACTCAAATGTACCTATGAGTGCACTTCTTTTCTACTCACCAAAGAAAGAATGGCTGTATGAGTACTTCTCATCAGTGGGTTGTAGAAGGATCTCAGAGGCATTTTCTCCAGGGAAGTGTCAGAAAGAAGCTCATCTCTTGCCCAGAGATGTGCAAAAGTCATCACAGGCTGAGGGGTGAGAAGACATTTAATACAACTTATTGGCTTGGTTGTCAGGGGGCCTAGGCTTAGCCCAGGCTCTGTTCTAACTTCTATTATAACATTAAAGGGTCAGTCATTACCCTTTGCAGGAAATTTGTTTCTTGATCCTCTTCCAGAGGAGGATGAAGGCCTACAACAATGGTTTCCAGTGTTATTTTAAATCACAGAACTATTTCCTCAAAGTAAATGTAACACCCAAATTGAATATGTATGTGCTTGGGTAAGTTATTGAAACACTATTTTTCCCTTCATTTTCCTTTTCTCTTTTTTTCCAGTGAAGGAGACAAGTCCTTAGTAAATTTTAGATGCAACATTTCAGCCTTCAATCAGAAGCTGTGTGACATTCACTGTTTTCCTTGTAAAGGTGCCCTGAATTGTTATTAGTTTCTATTGTAGCGTGATATTTGCACAAGATGGGAAAAGACATGTCTTTGAGAGTTACATGATTCCAAAGGGAGATTTTATCCCATCTCACAAAAGAATGTGCTGCTGTGTATATTTGGGACAGGAAGGCATCAAGGCAGAGCTATGGCTTATGCTCAATTACCAGTCAGCTGGCCACCTTGGACAAGACCTTGGAGTCAGGAGTGCTGAGGGTATTTGGGAACTGAGACCCACATAGATCATTACTTAACAAAAACTTATTTATTTAACAAAAACTTACACATTTCGCCTGTGGCCTCCAGAACATGATCTTCTTAAATGTCATTTTGGAACCTATGGATTCAGCAGAAACCATGATTGTCTAAATATTAGAAGCATTCAGCCATTTTTCCAGACTTTTTCTATTTCTCCATTTTCCAGTCTTCCTGGATCAGGTTTGGGTTTGTACAGGCAAAAGGGGCACTAGTGACAGGGATGATGTTTCTGAGCAATATAATGAGATGTGTGTGTCTCCTACAATTTGAATCAGTACAATAATATTCATATTTGTTACTATAAAACAAATAAAATAAGTCTACCCTAGTTATCTTCTTCCCTCCTTGATACCTTTCTCCCCTAGGTAAAAAGAATGCTCTGGTGAGTAGTTTAGCAACTTCACATTAGAAACTAAATTGTTAAAGACGCTTCCAAACCTGTACACTCCTAATGTGTCATGTGATGATACTCATAACAACTATCACCACAAATAAAATTAAAATATGAATATATTGTTACCTTGGGGTTCCCATGCGATGTAGGTCCTTATGGGCCAATATGGAGGATGGAGGGGGATTTGAACAATTGGGAAAGGTTTCAACCTTCCCCATTTCACCTGGGTCTGTTATTGTGTTCATTATAGATCCTCAAGTCCTGGCACTTAGTAACTGCTCAATGAATATTTGTTTGTTGATTGACGAAAAAAGTTGTGCTTCCAGTTCTTCTGTCATTTTGAAATTAAAAGACTGATGTAGTCCAGTGACCAGAAGGGAGTCTTAGCTTAGAGACCAGCAGTAGCAAAAGGGACAAGCTGAGGGGACTCAGGTTACTGATTTACTAGGTGGCCTGTGGACCCTAAGCATATGAGAGGGCACTGAGCCAAGGTGAGGAGGTGCACTGGCCTTGGCAAAGTGAGAGATGGGGTCCAGGGTGCTACAGAGATGCTGCCAGCCATGTCCTCCATGGGCACTGCATACTTCCAGCACTGTCCTGGTTCCTGTGAGGTCCCTCTCTGCCAGGGCATGAGGTGGGCTGTCACCCCAGTGGCAAGGCCCTGATAGAAGCACATGGAGCTTTGGGTACAAAAGGTGGGGGATAAAAGAAAGGGACCTGCTCTGACCAGTGTGGCTTGGACAGGGCAGGGGTTGTTAGAATCTGAGGACTCTGGGCAGAGATAGAGAAGAGGGGCAGCCAGGAAGCAGGAAGCCAAGGCTGGCCTTGATCTCAGAGGACAATGAAAGCAATTAATTCCAGATGAGAATGAATTGCTACTGGGGGACCAGCCCTCCAATTTTAAGGTTGCAGAGAGAAATTTCCTGTTCAGAAGGGCTCTTCCTCTGCCCAAGAAGTAGGGCAGTGTTGCTGAGCAGAGACCTCAGCCCAAAGACCCATGGTGTCATCCCTGATATCTAGGACCTGGGATGTTATACCTGACCTCTCTGCCACATAACACAAAGGCAGATAAGAAGTTCACTGTGAGCCCCAGGACAAGAGTTGTCCAAATTTTCTCTTGATGATGCTCAGCTCCAGTCCTGTCAGAAAGGCAGGCACTGGAGGGACCTGAGAGAGACTGGGTCAGGACCAGGGAAACCACTTTGCATGGTGCTTTACGGAGGTGTGGAGGGAAGAAGGAAGAGGGAAAACAGGGACCAGAATTGTGTTCTTGGCCTGCCCAGCAGAGTTGGTCCTTATGAATGAATGTCAATGAATAAACAAGACACCAGTCTTTCCACTGAGCTAAAAGACATTTATTCAGTTGCTGGACCCCCTCCCCCAACCTCAGAACAATTCTGGGACCAGCTCTAGGAAAGATGGTTAGTCAGAGGGCCCTTAATCTGCCCCATGTAGTTAGCGGCGATTCATGTTTTTCTTTATCCAGGGTAGGAAACTTGAGACTTTGGTGAAGCTTTCTGGAAGTGACCCATCAGTTGTTCCCCCAGAACAAATGCCTTGGGCCACATTTTTACACACAAGGGGGCCTCCAAAGTCTCCCTGTGGACAGAGAAGGGTGAAGACTGAGCCAATGCTTCCCCTGGCAGCTCTCTGCCTGCTCTCTGAAGGCCCCTCTCTGAGAAGAATGGCTTGTATAGTCTGCTGGTTAGAGGTCAGAGGGATTTGCAGGCCCCTGGGAGCCCTCATCTTCTAAGTGTGGACTGTGGACCATGCTCACTCTTGGGACCACCCTTGTCCTCTCTCTCAGGTCCTTGGATCCTCACCCTATAAATGTGTGTGGGACCATTCGTTCTAGGCTATTATTTAAGGACATGGAGACAGGCGAGTGGGGAATTAGCCAGCATGGAGGATGACACAGCCAGTTTCAGCTCAGTGGAGCCCTCTGGTTATAATTATTGCCCACTCAAGGAGCACCATGTGATCTGATATCAGGGAGAGTGCTCAAACTCATGCTTCCAGAAGGACAATATTGTCTCCTTGTTAATTGGTAGAGGTCCTTCCCAGCTCTAGCTGCTCCCCTCTTTCCTCCCAGGCAGAAAGATCACAGCCATGTATGGGAAGGAGTCCTCTGCTGTTTGGGTCCCCAGGTCCCAGATCTTACCCACACCTCCCCTCTCCCCAGAGCCAAGAGGCAGATATTTAGACTCACCAGAAAAGACGCATGATTTATCTTTGGGTCTCCCACACATATCTCACTGGCTTTCCGATAGTGAGAGAAGTGAGACTCACATTCCTGGTCCTTTCGCACCCTCATCTGCACCTCCAGCAGTAGTTTTGAGAATGTGCTATTCGGAGCCTTGAGCCCCCAGCCAGCCATAGAGCACACTTCCCCTGGCTGCACCTGGGCCTTGACTCCAGGCAGCCTGAGGGGCTGCAGAGCTGCAGTCAGCTTGGCCTTTCTCTTCAGCTGATAGGGAAGAAGCCAGAGAGTCCAGCTGAGTCAAGGGCCTTCTGGGCCTGGGCACCAGGAAAGCCAGGATGGAAAGGAGGGAAGGGCCAGGGTCACAGGGGGTGGCACTGCTTCCTCCTACCAACGAGAGCAAGAGCAGCAGAGAGGTGCCCTACCTGCAGTAACATGATGTCGCTGGAGAGGTTGTTAGGATTATAGTCTGGGTGGCGGATGGCTCTTCTCACAGGGATGACCTGCTGGGTCTTCTCCTTCTCCTTGATATTGTGGGCCCCCAGGGTGATACTGATTGACCTGCACAGAAAGCAGAGTGGGAATGGTGGGTGTGGAGTCAGAGAGGTTCCAGCCCAGGAGGTGAGGGGAGTTGGCTGTGGTCAGGGCAGAGTGGCAGGGCAGGGCTGCAGCTGAGGGGAAGTTGAGGGGACAGGAGTTAGTCTGCCCTCTGCTTCTTAGCTTTCTTAGCTGCTGAGGTAGAAATCTGGAGCCATTGGTAACCGTACCAGAGGCTCCCAGGGGAAAGTTTGAAAAGGCATGAAATTGCCTTAGTTTGCCCAGCTAGGTGTATAAATGGCAAGCTTGAGCCCTCAACAATGCACTGGTGAAAGCTGCTTCTCTCCCCAGGAGTCGTGGTCAGGCCTCTCTCTCATCCTGGAAGATATCTCCTGCATGTGAGTTCCTAAGAGCCTTTGGAGCTCCCTGGAAAGAAGGCAGGGGCCTCAGCTCCATCTCCAGGAGGCCGTCTCTGACTCCTCACCTCCCTAGACAGTGAGCAGCTGTTAGTACGAAGTCCTCTTGTATCAGGAAGCCACCATACATCGTCATAGAGTCTTTGTCCAAGATCTGAAGCAAGGCCATGTAGGGGCGGGAGTGGGGCTTGGCCACATGTCCCCCGATGACCTCCCCTGAGGAGAAAGTCTGCCTGCTTGTGTGCACCCACTGAACCCACCAGATCTTCTCTGCTAGATGATTATGGCCTGCTGGACATTTGGGAGCTTGGGATGGTCTGGAGTTGGGAAGGTGCTGAGGGAATGGACATCAACTTCCTTCTCTGAATTGGGGAGAAAAGCTAGACTTGGTGCATAAATGTTGTTCCTAACTATCCAGGTATAGTGAAATCCCAGGGACTCCTCATGATTCCTCTCTTGACTTCTGTTCTCAGGGACTTTCTACAACCCTTGTGAGTCCTGTGATGTCTAGGGTGGCACTGCTTTCTAGTGGCCAGGACTTCAACTTAAAGGCATATGTTGTAGTATCCTATTTCCTGGGGCCTGGCCTGTACCAGGTGCCCAGTAAATGTACATTGGCTGTGTGTAGGAAGGGCTCATCTGGCCTTTGGAGGGTGGGCAGGCTAGTGCTGGTGGATTCAAGAAAGCAGAGAAGTTGGGTGTTTCCCACAGTAGCTCATACTTAAGAACAGGGGTGCCATCAAAGCCTGGGAAGAAGAGCAGAGTTGGAGAAAGGGACCAAAGTACATGGGACTGAGCAGATGCAAAAACTGTTCTGAGGACAAGGATTCCACCAATTCTGGGTCTCTGCCAAGCAGAGAGTGAGGGGAGTCGCTGTGTCATGACAGCACAGAGGGTAGGCTCACTCTCCCCTCTCCAGGACAATGCAATGTTTGCTCTTTCTGGATTCATGCCCTCTAAGATGCAGTTCTAGGAAAGCCCCCTTTTCAGATGACAAGCTCAGGGCCCAGGGAGGTGACAGTAGCGAGTAGCACTTCCTAGGGACGGCCTTCTGCCTTCTTGTTCCTGATGAAACCTTGTGTAGGGTCATACTTTGAATCTGGGGTAAGACTGGAGCTGGGGTACAGAGCATTCCTGGTTGGTAGGTGGGCCAAGGTTATGCAGAAGGGATAAAAGATCTGCACCTTTTGTGGGCTGGGGCTGGGCCCCTGAGGTGGGAATTGTCACTCACCTGCCTTTGCCATTGGAGATAGAATGAAGGCAGAAAGAAACAGGAGAAGGAGCAGCTGCATCTTTCTGGGAAGCCTGCTCAGGTCAGATCTTCTAGGGCTTTGTCCTTGTCTCTTCTAGCCCCCAGGAGAGGAAGGAGGTGGAGTGGGCTCAGTGACCTTGTGTTTCTCTCTGGTTTTATGGTGATTCATCATAGATGGCTTTTTATGAGAGCTCCCTACCCCACTGCCTCTACGTGATGACATCTTCTGGGCACTGGTGTGAGAATCATGCAGTGACCACATTGGGACCCACATCTGATGATTCAGAGGAAATCACCTATTCCAGTCCATAGCAGGAACCCAAGGGTACAAAGTGGGGATCATAGGATGTGGCATTAGCCAGTAGAGGTACTGGATTCCCAGAAACATGAGTTCCTAGCAACAGAAATATCGGCACCTTCAATGCCATGCTTCTAGGTCCATTGTCCATCTGGAAAGTTTCTGAAGCAGATATGTATTTAGGCCCATCTCTCATGCTAGGACCAATGATATTGCAGATATGGGTCCTTACCTTAGAGACCTGTCCTTCTGGTTGGGAAGACAGAAACATTAGTGACCAGAATATAGTGTGAGGAAGGCCATAGTAGTGTGATGTATAGGTCAGTAACAAAGCATGGCCACCACCTACCAAACCTGCCTGCCATCATAACTTCTTTCCAAGGAGATTTTAAACACCTTCACTTACCAATGCCCAGTATGATAGAATGGACTTGTTTTCTTGGTATTCTTAACAAAAGTCATGCACTTGACATTAATTGGCCTAAATTAACAAACTGCTACTGGCTCTTGGGCCCTTGGATTGGAATCCGCTGATTGATCTAAGCCTAGCTCACTTCTACTTCTTTGGAAAAGCTGGGGTTGTTCCTGCCCAAAACACCTGAACTAAGGACAGAAAAAGGCTGGTTCCCCAAAGGACAGTGAGGTTATGAAACTTCTGATATGATGTGGCAAAAGAAAGCATGTCTGGCAGACCAACCTCAGTAACTGGCTTTTCGTATTGTCTGTGTTATGTCCAGACAGCTCCTTTTCTGAGAGCAGACTCAGCACATAATGGGTTCACAGTAAAGTTCCTAAACAAACTGTGCTGATGTTCTTACTAGAATGGAAGTGAGAAACTCTACCTAAGCAGCATAAACTCAATCCTCTTAAAAGAACAATGAAATATAGTGAACCCCTGAGTGCCTACCAGTTAGCGGCATCCTCCTCCTCTCCAGCCCCATGCTGTTGAAATTCTGTTTACAACTTTTGAGTTGCAGGACTCATATAGCTTGCTGTTGACCAGAAGACTTACTTATAACATAAATTATTAGAACACTTAAAAATATATTTTATATATTATATGTATTATATATGGTAAAAATATGTGAGCACCATGAGTGAGTACTGTTCTGTGGTGTCTGAGGCCATGGGTTTGATTCCCAGCACCACAAAAAATGGGAGAAGGGAGCTGGGTGTGGTGGGGCATGCCTGTAATCCCAGTGGCTTGGGAGGTGGAGGCAGGAGGATCGCAAGTTCGAGACTAGAGGCAGTCTGCGTAACTTAGAGAGACCCTGTCTCAAAAAAGTAAAAAAAAAAAAAAAAAAAAAAATGGGCTGGGGTGCAGCTCAGTGGTCCAGCACTTCCAGAGGATGCAAGCGCGAGGCCCTGGGTTCAACCCACAGCACCAGCACCACAGAAAAAAAAAAAAAAAAAAAAGAAAAAGAAAAAGAAAAAAGGAAAGGAAAAAAGAAAGGGAGAAGGGGAGATGAAGAAAGATGGTGGGCAGATAGCACATGCCTTCTGATCAGGAGTAAAAGGAAACCTTAAACAATAGTCTAGAACACACATTGACTAGACAGACAGAGTAATAAATTAGATTAGAGACAGTAGAGAGAACCAGGGGGGCAACGAGATCACAAACCAAAGCCCAGAAGATCTATATGAAAAGTGGCAGCTGAGCTGCCATTTCCCAGATGTCAGAACACTGAGAGAACCCAACTCAGAGAAGAATCCATGCACACATCCACAGGTGTTCACATCCTACACAGAGTACAACCTTGGCATCACACCAACATCCTGCTGATGGGAACTGGTGAGTTAGCCTGAAGTATCAGGCGCAGTGGCCATCTTTATGCAGTGCTGCCCATGCAGGTGGCAAGACTATGGTGGTACAAAAGCCTCATGCAGGAGTGCAGGCCTCAGATCCACCAGAGGTGAAATGTTATCATCCCACCCATCCCAACATGGGTGCGGGGAGTGAACTCAGTAGGGGATGGGGAATGTGCACCGGGCAGAGCATGCCCAGAGACTAGCCGTGGTAAGGGTCCTTCCCTTCTGTTGTGGCAGGGCAGTTGCACGGCAGGACTTCCACATGAACACAAGGGCACACAGGCACTCGGACCCCAGATCCACCGGGGGTGATTCAATATCATCTCACTGCACCATGGAATTGGCTAGGATCTGTGGAAGTGACTGAGTCTTGCGTGGACAGAGCATGACTGCGGTCCTACAGGGAGTGCAGCAGTGTGCATTGTGCCAGGGCACATGGGCAGACAGGCTGCAGATTCACCCAGGGTGGTCAGATATCATCCAGTCCACTACAGGGCAGGAGTGGTGAGACCACAATGGGATTCAGAACGCAGGAATGGCTAAGAGAGTCTGGCAAGATCTAACTTCTGCAGCCATTGGCTCCCACCATAGGCATTTGGGCAGTGATCTCTAAGTTGGGATCACAGTATCCGAACTCCATCAGGGGCGGGGGGCAAAAATCCTAGAAGGCCACTATAGGTTGCACTGCCTCTCTGATAATACAACAGGGGAGGAACATTACACGGGGAAATCTCTGAAAGCACCCAGTGGCCCGCTTCAGCACAAGAGACCACATGGCTACCCACCATATCCACCAGGCAGAGGGAAGCTGCGAAGAAGCCCCGCCCCCTAACCCAGCTGGCTTTTAACAAGAGAACTGGCAGGGAAAATCCCTTTTCCTGCAGCAAGGACAGCTGCCTGAAGGAAGAGAGACAGGACCCTCTCAGAAGACTGAAGACTGCTGTGGATCGTGTGAAAACCACTGTAGCCTGAGCTCTCTAGTATACTAAACTCCCTTATTCACTTTATTGATCAGATACTCCTTGTGAGGGTATACAGGGTTTTTTTTTTGTGTGTTTTTCTTTTATTTTCTCTATATATTTGTTTTTGTTTTAGTTTATTATTTTATATTTTAATTTTAATTTCTATTAGTCTCTGTTCTCTCTCTCCTTTTCCCTATTCTTTCCCCATACTCTCTCCCTCCTCATCCCCCAGTAAAGAAACAGAATCTGCTGCCTCCACATCCCCCAGCCCCATTGGAATAGTGAATGGGAGAGTGAGAAACTGAGGAGTAGAGAGTCCAGGATGAAGATAAGAGTGTCATCAGGTAATGGTCCACTGAACCTAGGAGAATCGATTAAAAAATAAGACCATTTTGAATTGAGTAGGGTTGGTGAACTAGAGTAAGAGCCCCACAGACTAGACAACTGAGGAATCATCCAGATGAGATAAGAGAACTCTATACAGAAAATTCAAAGAATTGAGTTGCTGAAATGAGTGGAAACCGAGAAAGGAACAAAGTAACCATGATTCAAAAACCAGTAACATGTAATGATTGGATGCATAACAATAGATACTAGTAATAATAATAATAATCACTAGTAATGTAAATGGTCTTAACTCACCAATTAAGAGATAGAGACTGGCTAATTGAATGAAAAAACATAAACCCTTAATATGTAGTATTCAAGAAATGCATCTAGTTCACAAAGACTGCAATAGACTGAGAATTAAGGGCTGGAAAAAAATATATAACAAGCAGAGGGGAAACAAAAAAATAGCAGGTGTTGCAATTCTAATATCAGATAGATTAACTTTCAATCCAAAACTAATTAGAAGGGACAAAGAAGGACACTACATTTTAATAAAAGGAACAATAGATCAGAAACAAATAACGCTTCTAAATATATATGCTCCAAATACTGGGGCACCTGGCTTTATAAGATGAACTTTATGGGACGTAAAGAACTTTATTGGACCAGACACAATAATTATGGGAGACTTCAATACCCCACTTTCGCCAAGAGACAGGTCATGAAAACAGAAAATCAACAGAGAAATGACGAACATAATCTCCACCTTAAATCAATTGGATCTCACAGATATGTACAGAATATTCCATTCACATGATGAGGAATACACATTCTTCTCAGCTTGACATGGAATGTTTTCCAAGATAGACCATATGCTAGCCCATAAGAATTCCCTCAATAAATAAAAAAAGTAGAAATTAGCCCCTGTTCCTTATCAGACCACAATGGAATAAAATTGGAACTCAAAAGCAAGAATAACTCCAGAAATTTTACAAACTCATGGAGACTAAGTAATACACTGCTGAATGACCAATGGGTTGTTGATGAAATCAAAATGGAATTTAAAAATTCCTGCAATCAAATGATGATGAAAACACATCCTACCAAAATATATGAGATACAGCAAAGGCAGTTTTAAGAGGGAAGTTTATAGCATTAAGTGCCTTCATCAGTAAGGTAGACAAGAGCCAAATAAATGACCTAATGATACACCTTAAGATGCTAGAAAATCAACAACAAATTGATCCTAAAAGGAGCATCCGGAAAGAAATTACCAAGATAAAGGCAGTATCTCAAGATACTGATAAAGGTAGTGTCTCAATTAGAACCTAAAAAGATAATTCAAAAAATTAACAAGACTAAGAGCTGATTCTTTGAAAAGACTAATAAAATAGACACTCTTCTGGCCAAGCTTATCAAAAAGAAAATGGAAAAAGCTAACATATAAAATATTAGAAATGAAAATGGGACCATGACCACCAAGTACAATGAAATACAGAAAATCATCAGAGATTATTTGAGAGATTATATTCTCAAAAATATGAAAATACAGAAGAAATGGATAAATTTATTAACACATATGACTTACCGAAACTAACACCAGAAGACATAAGTGACTTAAACAAGCCCATTACATGTGCTGAGATAGAAAAGGTAATAAAAAGTCTCCCAACAAAGAAGAGCCCAGGTCCTGATGGGTCCACCGCAGAATTTTACTAAACTTTCAAAGAAGATATAATACCTGTCTTCTTCAAATTATTCCAAAAAGTAGAAAAGGAGGGAAAACTCCCAAACTCATTCTATCAAGCTGCCATTACCCTGATACCTAAACCAGGAAAAGATTGATCTAAGATAGAGAATTATAGACCCATTTCCTTTATGAACATAGATGCAAAAATCCTTAACAATATACTGGCAAACCCAATCCAGCAACATAGTAAAAAGATTGTTCACCACCACCAAGTGAGATTTATTCCACAGATGCAAGGCTAGTTCAACCTCCAGGAATCAATTAATGTAATCCAACATATCAGAGACTGGCAAATAAAAATCACATGATCATCTCAATTGATGATGAAAAGGCCTTCAATAAAGTGCAGCACCTCTTCATGAAAAAAACCCTGGAGAAGACAGGTATAACAGGCAAATACCTTAACATCATAAAATTCATCTATGACAAACCTACAGCCAACATTATATTAAATGGAGAAAGACTGAAACTATTTCCTCTAAGATCTGGAACAAGACAAGGATGTCGACTTTCTCCTATTGTACTTAACATAGTAATTGAAGTCCTTGCCAGGGCAATCAGAGTAGAGAAAGAAATCAAAGGGATACAGATTGGCAATGAAGAGGTCAAACTATCATTATTTGTGGATGACATAAATACTTTACCTAAAAGACCCCAAAACTTCATCCAGAAAACTTTAGATCTAATCAACTCCTTCAGCAAAGTGGCAGGATATAAAATCAACACACAAAAATCAATAGCTTTCCTTTACACTAACTGTGATCAGAAAGAGAAGGAAATTACAATCCCTTTCATGGTAGCCCACCAGAAAATTAAGTACCTTGGAATCAAGCTAACCAAAGACCCTACAGACCTCTACAAGGAAAATTTCAAAACATTAAAGAAATTGCAGAATATACTAAAAAATGGAAGGACCTTCCCTGCTCCTGGATTGGGAGAATCAATATAGTAAAAATGGCTATCCTACCAAAAGCAATGTATAGATTTAATGCAACCCCCATTCAAATTCCAATGACAGACTTTACAGAAATAGAAAAAATGATCCAAAAATTCATATGGAATCACAAAAGACCACATATAGCCAAAACACTCTTAAGTTGCAAAACTAGTGCAGGTGGAATCACAATCCCTGACTTTAATCTATACTACAGGGCAGTAGTAGCAAAAACAGCTTGATATTGGCACAAAAATAGGCCTGAAGACCAGTGGAACAGAATAGAAGATACAGAAATATCTCAACACGCCTATAGCCACCTGATTTTTGACAAAGGAACAAAGCAAGTAGATTGGAGAAAGGATAGCCTTTTCAATAAATGGTGCTGAAAAAGAAACAATTAACAGGGTCAAGGAAACCCCCATGGAATGGGAAAAAATCTTCACATTTTATATATGAGACAAAGGTCTAATTACTAGAATTTATAAAGAGCTCAAGAAAAAAACTCCCCCCAAAACAAACAACCCAATACACAAATGGGCAAAGGAACTGAGTAGACAGTTCTCAAATGAAGAGGTCCATAAAGCCAAGAAACACATAAAAACGTGCTCAACATCCCTAGCCATTAGGGAAATGCAAATCAAAACAACTCTGAGATTTCACCTTACTCCAGTAAGAATGGCCAAGATCAATGAAACAAACAACAACAAATGCTGGCGAGGTTGCAGGGAAAAGGGAACACTTTTACATTGTTGGTAGAGCTGTAAATTGGTGCAACCACTGTGGAAATCAATATGGAGGTACCTCAAAAAACTAAAAATAGATCTACCATATGACCCAGCTATAACACTATTGGGAATTTACCCAAAGGGATATGAGTCATCATACCACCAAGACACCTGCATCTCCATGTTCAATGCAGTGCTTTTCACAATAGCAAGGATATGGAATCAACAAAAGTGCCCTTCAACACAAGAATGGATAAAAAAACGATGGTATATATACACAATGGAATACTACTCAGCAATCAAGAAAAATGAAATAAGGTCATTTGCAGCAAAATGGATGGAATTAGAGAAAGTTATTTTGAGTGAACGAACATGAGCTCAGAAAGAGAAACAACACATGTTCTCACTCATATGAGGGAGATGATTCAAAATTACAAGAAGGAAAAATCCTATTCAAAGGTCAGATCATAATAAAAGGGGGGGGAGATAAGAATGATGTCAATATAAATGGACTAGAAATCGCATGTAATGGTTCTAACAAGATAAAAACAAAGACGACTACAGGAAAAGTTTCTATCTTAAACAGAACTGGAACCCAAGGACATATAGAAAAATATTACTAAGTAAAAGATAGAGAAGACTTAGATGGGAAACTTAGATGGGAAGGGTGGGAGAGGGGGAAGCATAGGGGAGGGGAAGGGGTAACCTATATGAATAATGTTTATCAAAATGCATATATGGAAATGTCACAATGAAAAGCATGTCAAAATGAATCACATTAAGATGTACATTAAAAATTTCTAATAAAAATAAATAAATGGTGCTGAGAAACATGGATATCTGCTTGCAAAAAATGAAAACTGATCCACACTTCTCAATATGCATGAGAATTAACACAAAATGGGTAAAAGACCTCCACATAAAACCAAAAACTTTAGAATTAAAGAAGATAGGATAGGCAATATGCTACAACATATAGGCACAGGAAAGTATTTCTTTAATAGGACTCCAATTGCTCAAGAGATTGCAACAAGAATAGATAAATGGGATTACATGAAATTCAAAAGCTTCTGTACAGCAAAGGAAACAATCAACAGAGTCAAGGAAATCCCCACTGAATGAGAAAAAATCTTTGTGTCCTATACATCAGACAGAGATCTAATTACAAGAATTTATAAAGAATTCAAGGAAAAAATTACCCAAGAAAACAAATAACCCAATACATAAATGAGCAAGGGAACTAAACAGACAGTTCTCAAATGAGGAGGCCTGTAAAGCCATGAAACACATGAAAAGATGCTCAATATCCCTAGCCATTAGGGAAATGCAAATTGAAGCAACTCTGAGATTCCTCCTTATACTAGTAAGAATGCCCAAGATCAATAAAACAAATAACAACAAAAACTGGCGAGGTTGCAGAGAAAAGGGAACCCTCTTACACTGCTGGTGGAACTGTAAATTAGTTCAACCACCTTGGAAATCAATATGAAGGTACCTTAAAAAACTAAAAATAGATCTACCATATGACCCAGCTATAACACTATTGGAAATATACCCAACGGGAGATGAGTCATCATACCACAGAGATACCTGCATCTCCATATTCAACTTTTCACAATAGCAAGGATATGGAATCAACCATCCCCAGAAGAATGGATAAAAACATTATGGTACATATACACAGTGGAATACTACTCAGAAATCAGAAAAAATGAAATAATGTCATTTGCAGCAAAATGGATGGAATTGGAGAAAATTATTTTAAGTGAACAAACACAAGCCCCCAAAGAGAAATACCACATGTCTCACTCATATGTAGGAGCTGAATCAAAATTAAAGGAAGGAAAAAAATCCTATACAGAAATGAGAACATAATATAAAGCTAAAGTCAACTTAGTGGAGAAGGGACAAGTTAGGGATTGGAAAGTATGAGGGAGGGATCTAGCAAAAGGAAGAAATGATGGGAGAGGAAAGAAGTGAGAGGAGGAACAAGGAGTAGTCAGGAATGAGAGGGAGGGTGACCTCAAAGTAAACAGCCCAACTTTAATAGCTTGGGAAATAATTATAATAATACCAATAATACCAAAGAATGGTAATAATAAAAATGGGCTAGAAAATTCATGTAATATTACTGACAATATAAAAAATAGTTCACTATGGAAAAAGTTTCAACCTTAAACATAATTGGTATCCAAGGATATATAGAAAAATATTCCCACAAAAAGACAAGCAAGTGGAAGGTAGGCCTTTGGTGGCGGGGGTGGCATGGGGGAAGTGCACAAAAGGGTAAGGGGGAATTTATCTGTGCAATATAAAATGAAATGCATATTATGGAAATGTGACACTGAAATGCATGCCAGAATGTATCACATTAAGTTGTATATTAAAAATTTTCCAATTAAAAAAACCCCTAAATTAATTAAAAATAATAAAAATCAATGTACCTGATTGAACTTAAAGAAAAAAAAAAAAAGGAGAAGGACTTGGCAGGTAACTCTGGAACAATCAGCCATTGAAAACCCTATGAATAGCAGAGGGGCCCTGACATAGTTCCAGGCATGGTACAGTTTCAGGGAGTGGTTTTTTTTCTGTTCTACATAGGGTCTCTATGAGTTGAACCCAACTTGATGCCACCTAACAACAACATGAGAGATCGTTTTTATTGCTGTATGCCACTTACTGCATGGAAGAGCTGATCACATAGAGAGGATCAGAATCACAGAGTGTTTTAAGCAAATGCTCACAACATGAGCTCATTGCAACAACAGGAGGTGGCTATGAAATTATTGCAGTGGTACAGGATATACTACAATTAACATATGCAGTTACAATTTAACACTGAATCTTTACATTCATTTACATTTATCTTTTTTGTGGATGGTACCATGCATGATCTCTGTGCATAGGTTTTGACAAATTTTAACTTTTCATAATAGATTTGTGCACATTTTAGGGCAATAATGGCAAGATAGATTTTTATTTACATATATTTTATATGTTCATGACATACCTAACTTTTTCATAATTTGGTAGTTCAAACCCATTTGTTCAAGGGTCAAATGTGTCTTTAAGTGGTTGAATAGGTGGTGATTGACATTTCATTTTTATATTGTCTGTATCATACAATTTTTCTATGTGGAATGTTATGTTTCAATATATATATTTCCAATGTAAGCATCCTCTTTGTTAATAGGAAACCATCCACATTTCTCAAACCTCTACTTTTTAAAGCTTCACTTTCTTAAGAGTAAACATTTTATAAATAAATAATCTTTTTGATTATACAGTCCTCATAATATCCACCCATTGAGAATATTTGGAGCTGGGCACAATGGCATGTGCCTGTAGTTCCAGCTATTTGGGAGGCTGAAGCAGGAGGATCATTTGAGCCCAGGAGTTTACTCAGCCTAGGCAACATAATGAGACCATTGTAAACAAGACAAAGCAAAACAAACAACAAACAAAAAGCAAGAAAGAAAATGAAGAAAGGAAAAATAACACTTACTGTTCATTTGCCTAACTCTCATTGACTGTTAAGTGGTGCATTTTAAATACTTTGGGCAATACTGTATATACAATGCAATCCACTTTTATCCTCTATTAATCCTACAACTTCAGCATTTTCTCCATGTTTTGGAAAATCTATTAGTCAATATCACTATATTATTTCTTTCCTAGTTATTAAAATTTTTGCATGAAATAAATTTATAAAGTTATAAAACTTAAAAAATAACTTAAGGAAGTAAAAACAATTAAAATCACCTAATTTCTTATCACTCAGTGATATTACCTTTAATATCTTGAAGTATGATCTAACACATTTTTCTTGTGTACAATCTGCATTTTTAAAATTTAAAAAGGATATGTGAAACATCAGATAAGGGCCCATTTTTAAAAATTAAGGTAAATTCCACATACTATACAATTAATTGTTTTAAGGTATACAATTTGGTGGCATTTAGTGAATTCAAAAGGTACAATCATGCTAGTAATCCCAGCAGTCAGGAGGTGGAGGCAGCAGAATTGCAAATAGGAAGCCAGTCTGAACTACATAGTGAGACATTCTCTTAAAAAAATGTGCAACCATTACCTCTAGGTAGTTCAAATTTGATTTGTTTCCCCAGAATGGTGTGTAATCATGAAATAATCACTTCTTATTCCCCCATGTTTGTCAGCTTGTCTTGCTATAGGGTCTTGTGGGTTGCTGTGATGCTGAAAGCTATACCTCTGGTATTTCAGATAACAACAGAGACACCATGGTGGACAGGTTTCAGCTGAGCTTCCAGATTAAGACATATTAAGGAGAAGGACTGGACAGCCCATTCTCAAAACAATTAGCCATTGAAAATCCTATGAATAGCTGGGAAGCACTGTCAAATACAGGGCCAGAAAATGAGTCCCCAGTCTGGAAGGCATTCAAGCAATGGCTGAGAAGGAATTCTCTTCAAAGTAGAGTCAGCCTTAATGATGGGAATGAAATAACGCCCCTGGGACCTCCATTTCCTGATGTGGCCCAACTCAAAATGAGAAGAAACAGTGCTTGTGACATTGAGCTCAAACTTAAAAAGATCATGTTCATGGGTAGTGTTTCATTCTCTTGTACATAGGGCCACTATTGTTGTTGTTGTTAGGTGCCGTCAAGTTGGTGTCCGACTCATAGCGACCCTCATAGGGTTTTCAATGGCTGAATGTTTCGGGATTGCCTTGGGAGTGGATTGCCATGTCCTTCTCCCATTTTTGCGGTGGTAGGAGTTGAACTCGGGACCTCAGAGACTGCAGCGCAGCGCTCTACCAACTGAGCTAAATCCCAGACCGTAGGGCCACTGTTAGTCAGATCTAACTCTCCAGCACCCAACAAATATGCCTTTAACATTGGGATATTCTAAGATTCTTTTCAACAATTGTCTCTGTAGTCAAGATCCTTAATGCATTGGTTCTAAAAGCAAAGTCCATATGGTTATATTTTACATTAAAATCAGATTGGAACAGTTCCCAACTAAGGACCAGCAGCCTCTGGAGGGTCCTGTCATTGAGTCTACCACATATATTCCAGGGCAGAAATGATAGGATTATGAAATAGCAGCTTAATAACTGAAAAATGCTATTATTAAATGTCAAGGAAAAGGATTAAATAAAAAACAATTTCCACAAATAATCACCTAAGTAATCTCCCTTTCCCATCCTTCTCGATTATGGAGTGGAGAATAGCCCCACAGATTCCATAGGGTTGCTATGAGTCGGACCCAATTCGACAGCACCTAACAACAACAGCAATGTTCCCTTTACACCATTCTCTTCCCATACTCCTCCCTGGCAATCACAAGTCTTTCTGTTTCTGTGGATTTGCATATTCTGGATATTTCATAGAAATGAAATCCTGTATGTGATTGGTTGTGTCTGACTTCTTTCACTTAGAATAATATTTTTGATGTCCATTTAGGCTATATAGTATTCATTCTTTTTTATGACTGTTGCGTGTTTATTGTTGTTAGACACTGTGGAGTTGGGTCCAATTCATAGTGACCCTTAGACAACAGAATAAAACATTCCCCAACACTATGTACCATGCCAGGCATTATTGTCAGTGCTTCTCTGCTATTCATAAAGTTTTCTATGGCTGATTGTTTTGGGAGAGTGGTTGCCAGGTCCTACTCCTAAGCCTACAGCACTTGGTATTCCCAGCTGGTCTCCCATCCAAGGACTAACCAGTTCTGACCGTGCTTAGGTTCCAAGATCTGAGATCAGATGCCAGGGTGGTATGGTTGCAGGGGTTGTATGTTTATAGTACAATTTATCCATTCACTGTCAATGAACATTTGTGTTGTTTCTACCTTTTGGCTATTATGACTAGTGCAGTAATAGGCATGTATGTAGAGATTTCTGTGTCGAGATGCTTTTATTTCTCTTGAGTATTTATATAGAAGTGGAACTTCTAGGTCATATGGTAACCCAACATTTAACTTTTTGAGGAACTGTCCAACTGTTTTCCACAGTAGCAATGTGTCGGGAGCCATAGGCCCGACATGAGTTAAAAGGCAATGTCTGCATAAATGGCTAAGTGACAGACGTGACCATAGCAGGAAGCCCTGCTACCTGTGGAATGAGGAAACAGCACATCAGAGGCTCTGTTGAACTTTGTTCCTTGATTGTCTCTTTAGTTACTATATTAACATGAGTATAGATCTGAACTTTGTTCCTTGATTGTCTCTTGAGTTACTATATCAACATGAGTATAGTTCTGAACTTTGTTCCTTGATTGTATCTTTAGGATTAATCTGTTACTGGAATGCTAACTAAACTGATTGTAAACCTTATGACTGTTACAAAGTCCATTGCACTGCAGTTACCTTTGTGAGCTATTTTTAGTATCTCCTTGAGTTACTATATGAGCATGAGTATAGAGAATAAAGTTTTGCTCAAGACCATCAGTCTTGGCCTCTTTGTCTCCTTCACCCTCGGCTCTCCCCTTCACCTGGCTGGACCGCGACAGCAATGGCATTTAATATTCCCACCAACAATGTATGAGGGTTCCTATTTCTCTACATGCCTGTCAGCATTTACCTTTTTGTTATTGTTATTATATTTCTTGTAGTGAGTGTGAACTGTTAATGACATTATGGTTTTGATCTGCATCTCCTTAATTACTGATAATGTTGGGCATCTTTTGATGTGCTTGCTGTTCATTTGCATATCTCCTTCAAGTAAGTGTCAATTCAAGCCCTTTGCCCATTTAAAAAAGTTGCAGTTTGTCTTTTCATTGTAGAGTTATAACAGTTTCTCATATATTGTAGCTACTAAACTCTTGTTGCGGGGGTTTAACTCAGTTGGTAGAGTGCTGCTCTGTGCACTCTGAGGTCTTGGGGTCAATTTCCAGCACTGCCAAAAATGGAAGAAGGACCTGGCATCTCACTCTGGAAATATCCCCAAACAATCTCTGTCTCTGTCTCTGTCTCTGTCTGTCTGTCTGTCTCTCTCTCTCTCACACACACAAGCTATGTTAAGTGTTCCACCACTGAACCATAGCCCTAGCCCCCTTTTTAAAATTTTGAAATAGGATCTCACTAGATTCTACAGGCTGCCTCTGGCCTTCAACTTGTGATCTTCCTGCCTTACCCTCATGAATCTCTAAGATTATAGGTGTGCACCACAGTACCTGGCTAATGATTGTTTTCTTAAGTTGAACCACCCCTTATATTCTTGAGATGAACCTCAGTTCTGGGGTTATAATCCTTCTATTGTGTTATCAGATTTGACTTGCTAGAATTTTGTTAGGATTTTTGCTTCTACATTCATAAGAAATATTGGTCTATAATTTTCTTTTCCTTGGATATCTTTATCAGACTTTGGTATCTGAGTAACGTTGGCACAAGAGAATATGTTAGGAAGTGTCTCCTCTTCTTCAATTTTTTTTATTGGACATTTTTAATGTAGACCTTAATGTGATTCATTCTGACATGCTTTTCATTGTGATATCTCCATATATGCATTTTGATGTACATTATTCATATAAGTTCCCCCTTACCTTCTTATATACTTCCCCCCCACCCTCCCCATCTAAGTCTTCTCTATCATTTACTTGGTAATATTTTTCT
>VMDO01010718.1:20867-70397 GCA_007922755.1 Pedetes capensis | reverse complement strand
GAGAGGGAGAGAGAGGGAGAGAGGGAGAAAGAGGGAGAGAGAGTGAGGAGAGGGAGAGAGAAAGAGAGAAAGGGTGGGAGGAGAGGGAGAGAGAGGGAGAGAGAAAGAGAGGGGGGATAAAGAGAGAGAGAGAGAGCAGAGGGGAGAGGGAAAGAGAGGGAGAGAGAAAGCGAGAGAGAAGGAGAGAGAGAGAAGGAGAACTAGAGAAAGAGAGAGGGAGAGAGAGGGAGAGAGAAAGAGAGAGACAGAGACAGAGAGAGAGAGAGAGAGAGAGAGAGAGAGAGTGAGAATATATCAGAGTCCATACAAGGCCAACAGCCAGTGCTCAGCCCTGGCTATGGATTCCGTGGGGCCGAGACAGAGAGATGTAGGTGGCGCTGCGCCCGAGTCTGTGCCCCTGAGTGTAGCTGGCCTTGGCATCACCCCCCGGGCGTGAGAAGCAGGGCGGAGGGCTGCTGGAGCTGATGTGCTGGTGCCCAGCAGTGAGGCTGGGTGGTGCCTGCAGGTGGCCGGGCTGGGCAGTGTCTTTTGAGACACGGCTGAAAGCAGGGGGCAGCTCGTGCCCAACAGTTGGCTCTGAGCTCCCCAGCCCTCCCCTCCAGTGAGCTGAGAACCAGGGGCTGCCCCCAGGCACAGGCTGGAGCATGCTGGGCAGGTGAGGAGTGGCCTGGCATGGCTGCCCGTTGTGCAGGAAGATCCAGCAGGTCGATCCTGCTGGGTGTGGGTGCCCACACCGCCCACCGCAGAGGAAGGGCACCAGCCTTGTCGAGCTTCTCACCTGGGGCTCAGCAGATGGAAGGACGCAGCGACCCTGTGGACTGGTGACTCCCTGCTCACCCAGAGCCCCTCCCTAACTTTACCGACCAGTTTCATCCTGTTGGAGTGACTGGAGAGGAAGTCACAGTGTGAAAGGTGCCCCCAGGTGCCCCCAGGCCTGAGAGCCCAGAGAGGCTGCAGGCTGGACATCCACACAGACCTCGGAAGATTTCAGGGATTTCCCAGCAGTGCCCCGCCACCTGGCCTAGGACAATTATGGGTATGGGTTGGTGCTGTGTGTGTGTGTGTGTGTGTGTGTGTGTGTGTGTGTGTGTGTGTGTGTGTGAAGTTCCAGGGAAAGGCTAAATTGTCACTTTTTACAACAAGAGCATTATTATCACAACAGAATTGCAAACTAAGTGCTCTGACTACGTGAGGCCCATCCATCCTTACCTATTACAGTTAAAGATTACAGTTAAAGATGGATGGATTTGTGGATGAGTGAATGGACAGAGACAGGATGGAAAGATGGAGGGATGGAGGGATGGATTCATGGGTGGATGGATGGATTTGTGGATGAGTGAATGAACAGGGACAGGGATGGAAAGGTGGAGGGATGGATGGATGGATTCATGGGATGTTTCGGGATCCATTCCCAAGGCAATCCCGAAAGGCCTGATATCAGTTTTATTTACCCATTTTGGGAACCTGGGCTAACCAGCTTGCCTTCAGACCTGCGTGGGCTGTAATTTCAGACTCAGCTTCATCACAGATACTGTGAGGGGATTTTAGATTCCCCTCTGAATTGCTTTGAATTAGTAAGAGTTTAAACATTATAATTTACACCCTGACAGCTGTTGTACTTATTAAAGGTTCTACTTATCTCGTCTTCAAAATGACCTGAGACCAGCCTGGAGTAGCCACTGTCTGCACGTGGGGGTGAAGATTGTGCACGCTGGGATGTGAAGTGCTGTGGGAGAAGGCAGAGTCAGGGTGGACATGAGGCTGCATGAGCTGGCAGACACAATCGGGCCATACTAAAGGTATGTACTATTTCAGGCAATGGTTTATTATGATTTAGGAGGCAGAGAATGGCATAGCATATGGTCAATAGAAGCTATTTGCTGCTTTCATAAGCCATTTTTCATATCATTAATTTTTTGCATATTTTTCATTAATTTTCAGGGTAATCCATATTTTCCCTTCCTGTGAGATACATCACTGAGAACTTAGATGTCTTTTCCACACAGGCAGGAAAGGCTTTGCCATCTATTAGTTTTGATCTGACTCATTATTCAGGAATTGTAGAAACATACAATTTATCCAAACTAAATAGCAGTGCCCAGACCATCCATCCATCTGCCCATTTGTCCATCCATTGACCCATCATTCTTCCATCCATCCATCCCTCCATCTTTCCATCCCTGTCCCTGTTCATTCACTCATCCACACATCCATCTAGCCACCCATGAATCCATCCATCCAACCCTCCATCTTTCCATCCTCTGTCCATTGACTCATCCACACATCCACCTATCTACCCATGAATCCATCCCTCCATCTTTCCATCCCTGTCTCTGTCCATTCACTCATCCACAAATCCATCTATCCATCCTTGAATCCATCCATCCATCCCTCCATCTTTCCATCCCTGTCTCTGTCCATTCACTCATCCACAAATCCATCTACCCACCCATGAATCCACCCATCCATCCCTCCATCTTTCCATCCCTGTCCCTGTCCATTCACTCATCCACAAATCCATCCATGCACCCATGAACCCAGCCATCCTCCCATTGTTTATTTATTCAACACACACCGAGCCCCTCTTATGGGCTGGAGTCTGAGAGAGTCACTGGGTGTCTTGATGAATAAGATGCAGCCCACGCTGGGGAGCTCACAGGCAAGGGGAGGAGTCAGACAAATCATCCCAATGCCATTCGCTCTATGTGCAGCAGCAGAGGGCGGTCTGAAGTGTCTTGGAACCAAGGGAGGGGCAGTAGTGAATCTGGCTCCATTGCATCTGTCTCCTCTGAGAGGAAATGGACTGTTGACCATGGTGGCAGCAGAGGCCTGAGCACCCAGCAGAAGGGAGCTCTGCTCACTGGGGAGCTGGGAGTGAAGAGCTAGAGGGGCCATGGAGGTAGCTGAGCTTGGCTGGAGGAGGAGAGGCTGCGGAGGGTGAAGAGTGGGGGAAGAAAAGGAAGGGGTTGGCCGGCAGAGGGATGAAGAAGTTGGCCTTTGATGCTTTTATGGTTTGAATCTAAGATGTCCTTCAGAGGTCATGTGTTTGAACTTTTGGTCCTCAGGAGGTGGAGCTGTTTGTGGAACCTATGTCATTCTGGGAGGTGGGTCCTAGTTTTGCAGAAGCAGGTCCCTGGGGGCAGGCCTTTGGATATTTTACCTGGGCCTCAATTTCAGTAAGCCCTCTCTGGTCCTGATCTGCCCTGACCTGAGGTTCACTCACACAGGCCCAGCTGCCTGGCATGCATCATGGCCACCCAGCCTCTGTGAACTAAAATGAGCTCCAATAAATCATTCCTCCTGTAGGCTTGTTTCTGTTGGGCATTTTGCACAGCATTTGCTGACTCACACAACAATTGGTAATAGGGAGTGGGGCTGCAGATGTGCTGAAACCTGACCATGTGGTTCTTAGGCTGTTGGAACTTGTTTGTGGGAGGAGTTGGAAGAGTTTGGAGATGCAGAAAAGAGATGTCCCTGAATGCCATAAGCAGAGCTTAAGAGGTGGTTCTGGTGAGAGTTTGGAAGAGCAGAATGCTGACAGAAATGTGGACAGTAAAAAAGGGGTTCACAAGATTTCAGAGGAAATGAGGACCCTTGGGAGTTGGAGTGGAGGCCCTTGGTGTTACATTCTGGCAAAGAGCTTATCTCCAGTTTGCCCTTTTCCTAAAGAGTTGAGTGAGTCTCAATTTATAAACAATGGACCAATTAACTTGATGGAAGAAATATGTAAAAGGTATAACACTGAAGCTGTGTGTTGGTTATTACTGAATGCTTCTAGTCAGATATATCCAGAGAAAAAGTGGCAGAACAGAAGAGCTTGAAAAAATGTGGTTTAAAGAGAAGAAAACTACAATGAGGGCAAGTTTAAACTTGCTTGGGCAAAACCAGCTGAGGGGGTGAGGTGGTAATTGTTAATAAGATAAATGCCACTAAAGGAAAACCTCCAACTTTGCACTGGGACAATAGGAATGGCCTGGAAATAAACCAAGAGTAGACCAGGCCTCTCCTGTTTCAGGCTCCAGGGTGTGGAACTGCAAACTCCTTTGACAAACATTCTCGTAGAGAAAGACCCAAAAGGGCCCCCTTCTGGAAGCCTGTTTGGCCCCCTTGCCTCCTCTTCTCTGCCCTTTTCTTTCCTCTCCCAGGTCTACTTCACCTGTCCCACACGAGGTGCTCATTGGCAGAGTGACTTTGTTCCTCTGTGGCTGGCTGATGAGCTGCCTGGGGCTGGTCTGTGTCTCCTCTGAGTCCCCAGTGTTGGCTCCACAGGTGCCCTGGTACACAGGGCCCATCAGATGTCTGTGGCACGCAGCCAGGAAGGACGCTCCTAGGTGAGGCAGAGCTTAAGTGTAGCCTGGCTCCTGACTTGTGTTGGGTGAGGCCGAGGAGAGCTGGAGCTTGCATGTCTCCACACAAGGTGGGTAAGGGAGGCCGGAGCGCCTCTCACCTGGTGGGAAGGTGAGTGCCCGGGGGCTGGACTTAGTCCCAAGGGTGCGGGCGTGCTGATGCTCATGCTTCCCAGAAAGGCCCCCCCTGCAGGAACAGGGCTCCAGAACCGCGGGCAGCATACTTGGAAGACAAACTTCTCTTTTTCAGAGTTGTGCCTGAGGCCAGCTCCAGCTTCTGTCTGCGCCCACGATTGTTGCTCTCGGCGGGAGAAAACCGTGGATCTGTTCTGTCTGCTACGAATTCCAAAGGCTGGGTGGCAGGCACTCAGTGACTGAAAGGAAACAGACGGCTTCCGATTGTTTATTTGACAAATATGACTAAGTATTCAATAAGTTATCTTTCAAATTTTTCTGTCAAAACACTCATGACATGGAACAATGATAAAACCGTTCTTAGTAGGATGGGGAGATGTCCGCGTGAGGCAGCTGTCCTAGTTCTGGGGGTGCTGCTGATTAATGAGGCGATGGCCAGAAAGGGAAGGAGTTCCTTCTGGTTGAGTGTGAACACACTCAGACTTGAACCCGCCCACCTGTAGTTTCACGCACAAGGTCACGCTGCTTGCCTTCAGCTAAAACTTCTGCGTCCTAAAAACAGGGAAACTGACCCCCTGCACACCTTGTCTGGATTGGGTATCAAGAGGAATATGTTAGCTTGTGCATCACTGTGGCAGAGAATGTGACAGAAACTAACTGACGTGAGGAATGACTTACCAGGGCTCACAGTCAGAGGGTTTCAGTTCATCATGGCAGGAGGCAGGGCAACAAACTGATGTGAGGAATGATTTAGTGGGGCTCACAGTCAGAGGGTTTCAGTTCATCATGGCAGGAGGCAGGGCAGGGCAGCTGGCTGTAGGGCTGGTGGCAGGGCCATGGTAGACAGCCTGATATCTTGGTGATCAGGAACACAGAGAGTAACCTGGGAACCAGGGGTCCAGGTAAATCCACCAAAGGCCCACACCCAGTGACCCACGTCTACAAAGCTAGATCCCACCTCCCAAAGTTCCAAACCTCCCAGGACAGTGTCACTACTTGGGGAGGGATGCTGTCATTGGTTTCCGTTTTCCACAAGGGGAAACTGAGGTTTAAAAGCTTGGAACATTTGACCAGGCCATATAGCTTTATAAGGGGGAGGCTTAGGGTATTAGCACTTGATGTCAGCCCTGTCGGAAGTATTTTAGAAAGGCCGCTCTGCTGTCAGTGTGGAGAGGGACTGGAGCAGGGCTCAGCGTGGAGGACCTGAGCTTATACAGGAGAAAAGGTGCTTGAGTCAGGGCTCTGGTTTCAGGGACCACAAGGAGGGGAGCCGGGGAGAGCTGAGCACTGTACCCGGCAGGGTTTGGTGACTGACTTTGTAAAGAAGGCAGAAGAGCTTGGGTGGCAAAGTCGAGTCAGGTCCTTGTCATGATGAGGGGCTGTCGGGTGGCCAATGGGAATGGAGGAAAGGGTGGGTTTGTGGGGGGACAGAACTGAGTTTTGGGCACATGGAGTTGAAATGCTTTGGGAACATTCACGTAAATCTATCCAGCGACGTGCCTTGCAGTAGGAGATGAGGACTTGGCTGCCATCCACAGAGAGAGGGTAGCTCAGCCCACGAGCAAGGGTTTCACTCCCCAGGAATATGCAGCGTGAGCAAAACCACGGGCCAGCGATGAGGCCACGGGGACCAGAGAAAGGAGCTCTGTAGGCAGGAGCTGGAGAGGCCAGAGGCCGGCCCTCCAACACGACATGCCCACTTAGACACGTAGCCTTTCTAGCGGAGACTCCACTTACCAAATTGGGTGCCATGGTGCATACCTGTAATCCCAGCTACTCTGGAGGCTGAGGCAGGAGGATTGTAAATTTGAGGCCAGAGGCAGCCAGTGCCACTTAGTGAGACCCTGTCTCAAAACAACATAGAAAAGGTACTAGGGTGCAGCTCAGTGTTGGGGAACTTGCCTAGCATGTGTGAGGCCCTGGGTTTAGCTACGAGTACTGAAGACAGAGAGAGAGAGAGAGAGAGAGAGAGAGAGAGAGAGAGAGAGAGAGAGAGAGAGAGAGAGAAAGGGACACTGGGTTTAGCTATGAGTACTGAACAGAGAGAGAGAGAGAGAGAGAGAGAGAGAGAGAGGCCCTGGCTTTAGCTACCAGTACTGAAGAGGCTGGAGCTGGAATTTAGCTCAGTTGGTAGAGCGTTGCATTGCAATCTCTGAGGTCCCAAGTTCAATTCCCAGCACCGCAAAAATGGGAGAAGGACCTGGCAACCCACTCCCAAGGCAATCCCGAAACAGTCAGCCATTGAAAACCCTATGAGGGTCGCTATGAGTCGGATACTGACTCGACAGCACCTAACAACAAGAACAACTGAAGAGAGAGGGAGAGGGAGAGAGAGAGAGAGAGAGAGAGAGAGAGAGAGAGAGAGAGAGAGAGAGAGAGAGAGAGAGAGAGGAAGGGAGAGGGAGAGAGGTTCTGCTTATCCAACTCCTTTACAACTACACAGCATAAAATGAAGCTTTGGGAGATGAGATGTGAGGCCAGTGAGTGTGTTAGGCATGACTTTCAAACGCTGTCCCATTTCCCATAACTTCCATCCCGGTGACTGGAGTGCAGGTGCATTTGAGGGAGTTGTGGCAGCCAGCGTGGATCTCGAGTGGGAAGCCTCATGTTGACAAAGGCGTCAACTCACCCAGACAGGAGGATCAGGGCTCCTTATGTCGGCTCTGCACACCCACCGGGCTTTTACATGAGAAACAGCTACGATGTTTATCTGGGGGGAGGCACTTGTGCTTGAGTCTTTCAGATAACACAGTCCGTCGGAGCCTAGAGCTGTCTGTCACGGAATCCCAGGGTGCTTATAATGACACAGCTACAAATTAGAGCAATGCATCCAAATTTGCTGAATGTTTTTAATAGAAAGGAAACATTAGCGCACTTGGCAGACAAGTTGAGGGTACAATGTCTTTCTGGCTTGGCTGGATCTGGATCCTCAATTAATGTCATTAAGCCCCAGTAAAGGGCTGGGATTTAGCTCAGTTGGTAGAGCACTGCTCTGCAGTCTCTGAGGTCCCGAGTTCAATTCCCAGTACTGCAAAAAATCGGAGAAGGACGTGGTAATTCACTCCCAAGGCAATCCCAAAACAATCAGCCATTGAAAACCCTATGAGGGTCGCTATGAGTTGGATACCGACTTGACGGCACCTGACAACCTAACAAGCCCCAGTAATGTATGCAGACACTCTTCCCTGTAGAAAGCAGTGTTACATCCTCTGCCTCCATTTGAGGATGAGCTGGCCTGAAAGAGTAGCCTCCAGAAACAGAGTAAGGGAGGGCAGGAAATTCAGTGGGCAATGCCAGCAGCCCCCACATTGGCCCGGTGCCCTGAGATGTCCTGGGTGTCAGCCACTGGGTATGAGATGGTGAGGAGAGCAAAACACCAGGCAGGTTCAAGAGCAAATGGAGAGGCGTTCTGCAGGATACCTGGTCAGTGCTACCTAAGAGCGGCAAGGTCGTAAACCACTAGGGAACGTGAGAGACTGTTCCAGAGCAAGGTGCTTGGGGGCATACGACACCTGAAGGCAGGGTGGGGCCGCTGGAGCTGAACAGAAATGGGATGTTAGGGGGAAACTGGTGAAATCTGCTAGGATGGGCCACGTTGGTGCCGCAGCAGTGATAAATACACCACGGGATTGTGGGGTGGGGACTGGCTGCAGGGTGGACAAGCGCCCTTCTGTAAGTTTACATTCATGCCAAAATAAAAAGTGTACTGAATGTTATTGTTGTTGTTAGGTGCTGTCGAGTCATAGCGACCCTCATAGGGTTTTCAATGGCTGACTGTTTCCGGATTGCCTTGGGAGTGGATTGCCAGGTTCTTCTCCCATTTTGAGGTGCTGGGAATTGAACTCGGGACCTCAGAGACTACAGCGTGGCGCTCTACCAACTGAACTAAATCCCAGCCCCAGGCATTAATTTCGTCTCGTAGCTTACTTTTGATAAAACCCCAAGACACCTCCTTTAGCAAATTCCCCGCAGGTGGGGGCTCCAGCCCCTCCCTCCCTCGAGGCTCACACACCTCTGTTCACTGACCTCAGATCCACATGCGCCTTTTCACCTCCAGCAGAGTCCTGGGGTTGCTTCTGACTGGCTCCTTTTGGCTCATGGGACCACACTGGGCCAGTCACTGTAGCTAGAAGCAGATTGGCTGAGCCTGGCCCAGAGCCACCTGGCCCAGAGGAGGAGGTCAGGCCCACCGGAACCCCAAACTCAGAATAGAAAAGGGACCATGAGAGGGAAGGCAGGGCAGGGCTTCCAGAAAGAGATGGGTCCCGGTCCTTCATGACCAGCAACAACACCTGTGTCCCCTAGTGGAGGCAGGGGAGATTCCAGGAGACAATTGGTCCACTGTGGTGTGTGTGCCAAGAAGGCGAGGACCAAGTCGTGTCCTCTGGGTGAGAGGATGAGGTGGTGACCCCTGTGAGCCTGGGGGCAGTGGCTCTGAAATGGATGGGGAGGCGAGCCTGGGAGAGCCCATGAGGTCCACGGAAATGAGGCTGGAAAGGGAAGGGGAGCACAGGTGGCGGGTCACAAGACACCTGAGCGGGACCCCTGTGTGCGTGTGCCATGGTGGGCACGCCGCCTGTGTGAGCTCCTTCATTCTCAGGGCGACCCTTGAAGGAAAAAATCACTGTCATTACCACTCTATTTCAGAAAGAAAACTGAGTCTCTCAGAGGCTCATGAACTTGTCCCAGGCCACACAGCTTGGCAGCAACAGCAGAGCTGTGCATCCCACGGAGGGCTGCATGGTACCCAAACTCTGGCTCCAACTCCTGGGCCACCTCTCAGAGCGGAGCAGATGCGCCCTGCTAGGGATAGTTTTTCAGGGAAGTATCCAACAAAAATCCCTACAACTGGATCAGTAATCAACTTCACAGTAAATGGAGAAAAGATTGAGGTTGTCCAAGATTTTACTTTATTGGGTTCTACAATCAACACTCGTGGAAGCAGCAGACAAGAAATCAAAAGATGCATTGCTTTGGGAAAAGCTGTGGCAAAAGATCTCTTTAGATTATTGAAAAGCAAAGATGTCACATTGAAGACGAAGGTGCGCTGACTCATGCCATGGTATTTTCAGTTGCATCAGATGGTTGTGAAAGCTGGACATTGAACAAGAGAGACAGAAAAAGAATTGATGCTTTTGAATTGTGGGGCTGGAGATGTCTATTGAATATACCATGGACTGCCAAAAGAACCAACAGATCTGTCCTAGATGAAGTGCAACCAGAGTGATCCTTGGAAGCAAAGATGGCTAGACTGCATCTTATGTGTGTTTTGGATAGGTATTCAGGGGGGACCAATCCCTGGAGAAGGACATCACGTTTGGGAGAGTGGCAGGCCAATGAAAAAAAGGAAGATCCTCCACCAGATGGATTGACACAGTGCCTGCAACAATGGGCTTAAACATAAATAAGATTGTGTACCTGGCACAGAATCGGGGGGGGGGTGTGTTTTACTATGAGTCGGACTTGACTTGATGGCACCTAACAACAACAATAAGCCATTAGAGATGGTGAGGAGGAAGGTAGGAGAGAAAGAGGGCAGAGCCTGGGGAGGGTGGTCACTGACTAGGGGAAGGGGAAGACAGGCAGGGAGTCTAGGGAGGTCACTGACCTTGCTTTGGCCTCCACCATTAGAGGTACTTGTTCTGTGATGGGTGGTTGGGCACGGCAGGGTGGCTGGGGCACTGGAAGGCTTCAGTGTCCTCAATAGCTGTCCCTGCTGGCTGTCAGAAGTGGGCTGGAGACTCGGCTCACAGGTCATCCAGATGGTATCACTCTGCGGTAGCCGCACCTGCTTCCAGGTGCCGGCGGCTCCTGAGGAGGGAGGCCGTGTGCTCAGTAGCTGCTCTGGGATCCTCTCTGAACGGTGCTGCCCCTCCTTGTGGCTTCTCGGCTCCCCTAATGGGAAGCTGTTTGCAGGAAGAACTGTCACCTGCCCTGGTTTCTGTATTTCCCAGGGATCTGCCCGGCTCTGAGAAGGTGCTTCCGCTGAATGTCCCCAGATCAGTTTCCGGGGCTCCTTAGATACGGGGTCTGGGTGACAGGAGGTGTGCCAGGTTCTTTTCTCCCAGTAGTGACCAGCACTTGGCTCCGCTGGACCTAGAGGTTCTTGTGAGTTCTCTCCAGATGCTGAGGTTCACCTCTGGCCTGTCCCAGGTGTCCTCACTTTACAGCTCCTGTCCCCACATCTGGCCGGCCAGACTGTCCTCGGGCCCAGAGTGGGGCAAATCCCGTACATGTGTCCTGTGGGACCAGCTCAGGCGTCGTCCATCCTCTGCAAAGCCATGCCCAGCCCCTGATCAGGTCCTTCTGTCCTTAAGAAAGCCCACCCAGAATGGCCTCTCCCTGCGCTCCCCGTCACCTCGCCTCCATTCCCGGATCTGTGAGCTCCTAAATATTGAGTGTGTCTTGGTGCCCCTAGGCTCTTGTGGGATTTGGCACAGGCAGAATTGAGTTTTCCACTTCTCTGAATTTGCCCAGCCCGCGGGCTGAGGCGGAGGCCTGGCGAGCGGGAGGCCAACACAAATTGCATTTTCCAGATCATAGATATTTTTAACGCAAATTCACATGCGCCATCAATAGCATCTATGGAGATGACACCTCCCATCAGAAGCACATCACAAAAATAAAGAATGTGACAGAAGCCACAGCAAGAAATCACTTCGCTCCCCACGAAGCATTGCTTGCTTGGGGGTGAACATACAACAGCTGCCGCATACCCCAGCGGAAACAGACGGCCTGTGGGAAACTAGAGACTGTGAGGCGAGGCAGGAAGCTGGGCCAGCAGAGAACATTCTGGAAAGCGCAGGCAGAAGGCTCACCGTAGGTCAGGCTCTGGACTGGCCATGTCAGCTGGGCCCCTGGGGTCAGGCTCTTTTCTTTGCCAGAGCCACAAGGAGCACGTGGGTGAGAAGAGCCTGGCCGCAGCCACCAGCCCATAGCATCTCCTGGGGCGGCCGGCTTGCCAGTCACAATTCCTCCCCGTGTTTCCCACGCTTGGCGATGTTTTCCCAGCTGATGCATCCCGCCAGCCTGGTTTACCATAGCCAGGAGAATCTTTCCAAAAACTGCCCCTCTGACTATTTGTTTCTTCCTCCCTCCACCTGCTCCTCTCTGATGGACCAGGCCTGCAGGGTCTGTCTGTGCCCCACCTGACTCTCTGATGAACCAGGCCTGCACAGTCAGCCTGGGCCCCTGTCTGACCTTCTGATTGACCAGGTCTACAGGATCTGCCCAGGCCCAACCCAGCCTTCTGATGGACCAGGCCTGCAGGGTCTGCCTGGGCCCCACCTGACTCTCTCCAGGTCTACAGGATCTGCCCAGGCCCAACTCAGCCTTCTGATGGACCAGGCCTGCAGGGTCTGCCTGGGCCCCACCTGACTCTCTGATGAACCAGGCATGCAGAGTCAGCCTGGGCCCCTGTCTGACCTTCTGATTGACCAGGTCTACAGGATCTGCCCAGGCCCAACCCAGCCTTCTGATGGACCAGGCCTGCAGGGTCTGTCTGGGCCCCACCTGACTCTCTGATGGACCAGGACTGCAGAGGCTGTCTGGGCCTCTCCTGACCCTCTGATGGACCAGGCCTACAGGATCTGCCCAGGCCCATCTCAGCCTTCTGATGGACCAGGCCTGGAGGGTCTGTCTGGGCCCCTCCTGTCTCTCTGATGGACCAGGACTGCAGGGTCTGCCTGGGCCCTGCTTGCCTCCCTGGCTCGCCACCTCTTGGGAGGCCTCCAGCTGCTTGGTCCAGGCAGGCTGTCCATCACCTGTGAGTGGGTGGGGCCCCGTGGGGACACTGTCGGCACACAAGTCCTCTGTGCTTGGGTGGAGGTCCCTCTTCCCTGCTGTGCCTCCCCTGGGCTCAGGTTGGCCCTGGGTCCAGGTTACCTTGTCTTCTCGCATCACTTTGTCTTATTTCTGCCACCCCAAGGCTCTTGATGTGGGGGTCCGTGTGGTGTCCCAGGCCTGCAGTCATGGGAAGCGGCTGATGGCTTGGTGACTAGTGGGGACATCACGGTGTGGGTCACGGTGGCCCTGCTGTGGTGCGGTGGGACCTGCTGGTGGCCCCGAGTTGGGGATACAGCTCCCTGATTCTTCTCGGCATCTCCTCAAGTGCCCTCCTTGCTCCTGGTTGAGGGGCTGATGGGAGCCGTCTCCACTGCACCTTCCAGGGCATCCCAGCCTGAGGGCAGAAGTGTCCAGCTCTGCCCCCAGAGCTCCAGGGCTGCATTTCCATTGGTCCTGCTGTTCCTGTCCACATTGCTGTTGCTTATGTTCTTGGCATCCGGGTGAGGTGGAAACAGAGGCCCTGGGCTCCTTCTCTGAGCCCTCAGGCTGGGCCTTCAGAGTACAGGGAAGCCTCCCCCTTCCTTCCTCGGAGGGCCTCGCTCTTTGGCGGGGCCTCTGTCCCCACATGTGTCCCCCAGCTCCAGCGTGGTTGTACAATGTGTGTGTGTGTGTGTGTGTGTGTGTGTGTGTGTGGTGTTTTGTTAGTTACCAAACCTTTTACCTGTGGCTGGGATTTAGCTCGGTTGGTAGAGCGCCACTCTGCAGTCTCTGAGGTCCCGAGTTCAGTTCTCAGCACAGCAAAAAAGCGTGAAAAGGACCTGGCCATCCATTCCTGAGGCAATCTCGAAACAATCAGCCATTAAAAACCCTATGAGGGTCTCTATGAGCCAGACAGCGACTTGACGGCACCTAACAACAACGCAACAAACCCTTTACCTACAAATTTGTTTATAAGAGAAACTTCCCACCACAAGGCCTTGAATGGGTTCCCTCCCATTTTGTAAACGAGCCCATGGTGACTCAGGGAAGTTCAAAATTTGGACCTGTATCTGTCAGCTGTCACCACTGCAGCAGCAAAACCAACCAAAACAAACTTCTGGAGGAAAGGTTTATGGGAAGCTCAGGTTAGAGGCTCTGTCCCACGGCAGGAGGCAGGCCTGGTGGCACACGACCTCATGACACCATGGTGCAGGAGGTAGAGAGCTTCCTGGGACCTCGAGTCCAGCTAAAAACCTCCAAAGACCCATGTGGAGGGAGCCACCCAGGGGAAGCCCTCACCTCCCTGAGGCTCTCGCCTCCCCGAGGCTCTCGCCTCCCAGAGGTCTACAACCTCCACAGGCAGCATCACCCGCTGGTGACCGAACGGTAAAGCACATGACTCTGAGGGGACACTTTAGATTCAAACCATGACGCTCTACCCTGACCCCAAAGGTCATGGCCACCTCACAATGCAAAATGCACTCAGTCCAGATTGGGAGTCCCCAAAGCCTTACCAGTCCAGCCACGCTCAAAACCCCAAGACCAAAGTCTCCACTGGAACTCAGGCAACCTCACCTGTGGGCTGCTGGGAAGCAAAAGACAGATTCCACGCTCCCGACATACAAGGGCACACAGCGAGCATTTCCATTGCAAATGGAAGAATGGGCTGCAGGAAGGAGAGATCAGTCCAAAGCAAGACCAGTTCCCTGCTGGAGAAACAAAACCTGTTGGTTGAAGTCTGGCTGATTGTTGCTGTTAGACCATCCAGTTAGGTCTGACTCACAGTGATCCTATGTACAACAGGATGAAACGCTCCGTGACACTGTGCTATGCCTGGCACTGTTAGTGCTTCGCTGCTATTCACAGAGTTTTCAATGACTGGTTGTTTCGGGATTGTTTTGGGAATGGGATCCAGGTCCTTCTTCCATTTTTGTGGTGAGGGGGATGGAACCCAGGGCCTCAGAGTGTGCAGAGTGACACGCTATCAACTGAGCTAAAACCGGCCCTTCAAGTCTGATAGCTGCCTTGATCCTTTTTGACACCAGGACTATTTTATGGAAGAACATTTTTCTTTTTTTTTTTTCTTTTTTTATTAGAAATTTTTAATGTACATCATAATGTGATTCATTTTGACATGCTTTTCATTGTGACATTTTCAGATATGCATTTTGATACACATTATTCATATAGGTTACCCTTTACCCTCCCCTATGCTTCTCCCCCTCCCCCCTTCCCATCTAAGTTTCCCATCTAAGTCTCCTCTATCTTTTACTTAGTAGTATTTTTCTATATGTCCTTGGGTTCCAGTTCTGTTTAAGATAGAAACTTTTCCTGTAGTGGTCTTTGTTTTTCTCTTGTTAGAACAATTACATGCGATTTCTAGTCCATTTATATTGACCTCATTCTTATCTTCCCCCCACTTTTATTATGGTCCGACCTTTGAATAGGATTTTTCCTTCTTGTAATTTTGAGTCAGCTCCCTCATATGAGTGAGAACATGTGTTGTTTCTCTTTCTGAGCTCGTGTTCGTTCACTCAAAATAATTTTCTCTAATTCCATCCATTTTGCTGCGAATGACCTTATTTCATGTTTCTTGATTGCTGAGTATTGTTCCATTGTGTATATATATCATAGTTTTTTTTTATCCATTCTTCTGTTGAAGGGCACTTTGGTTGATTCCATATCCTTACTATTGTGAAAAGCACTGCATTGAACATGGAGATGCAGGTGTCTCTGTGGTATGATGACCCATCTCCCTTTGGGTAAATTCCTAATAGTGTTATAACTGGGTCATATGATAGATCTATTTTTAGTTTTTTGAGGTACCTCCGTATTGATTTCCATAGTGGTTACACCAATTTACAGCTCCACCAACAATGTAAGAGGGTTCCCTTTTCCCCACAAACTTGCCAACATTTGTTGTAACGAGGAAGACCATTTTCCCATGAGCTGGGGCAGGGGATGGTTTCAGGCAGATTCAAGCACATTATGTTTATTGTATAAATACAAATGGAGCTTCGTTCACCTGCCCACCACTCACACTGGTACCAGTCTGTGGCCCAGAGGTTGGAGACCTCTGGTCTAAAGAATGTCGGATAGCCAGGCGTGGTGGCACATGCCTGTAATCCCAGCGGCTCGGGAGGCAGAGACAGGAGGATTGCAAGTTCGAGACTAGAGGCAGTCTGTGTAATTTAGCGAGACCCTGTCTCAGAAAATTTAAAAAAACAAAAAAGGGCTGAGGGTGCAGCTCAGCGGTCCAGCACTTGCAGAGCATGCAGGCACGAAGCCCTAGGTTCAACCCCCAGTACTGAAAAAAAAAATGTCGGATTTGGAACCTAATGATTTGGGTTCACATTCAAGTTCTGTTGCCTGCTTGTTCTATGACTAGAAGCAATTACACAGCCACCACGAGCCTCAGTATCTTCACCAGCCAAGTGACAGATCACGCGTAATGGACACATCCGCATGGGGAGGCTGTCAGGAGTGACTAGAGGTTCCCAGCACACATCAAGTCCCCCGTTCGCCTGTCGACTTCACGTCTGCACTTCCAACCTGCCGCCAGCATTCTGGTCCGTTCTCTCCACTTCCTGCCGTCCTTCCCTTTCATATCTGAACCCAGACTTCCCTTGGTCCCATGGAGACGTAGTTGCTATGGGATGACCCTGCTCCATCTGGGTGACTTGGGTAGAGCCTGGAGCATCTTGCCCCCATGAGAGGGATCCATAGCTACAGGTGCTGGTGCCGCAGGGGAGCTGCAGGTGCTGCTGGGCTGAGGGGGACGATGGCTGTCCATCTGCAGGGCTACTTGCACAGCAAGACCACAGTTGTGCTCAGGAAAGCTCCTACTACTACCTCGTTATAGAGAGGGGGAGGGGCAGAGGGCAGCGGTGAGTGTGCTCTGCCTGGGTCCCCATCTGCTGCCGGCCCCTCCTTCAATTCCAGCTGCTCAGAGTGGCCCTTAGCTGTCTGCTCTGCCTCCCTCCACTATCACAACCTTGAGCCTGTCCCCCACCATGGGCCGCCCCCCACCCAGTAAGTCAGAAAAGGGACCAGTTGTCAGCTTCACAGCTAGAGTCAATTCAAGTGCAGCCGACCTCCTCGATGGGACTCAGTCACCACTGGGAGCGTAATTAGATGTGACGGAAAGTCCATTTCACCATCCCACTTCCGGTTCATTTCCCTAATTGTTTTACGAGGAGATAATTGTTGATATGGACTGCAATCTGTTCCTCTCCCTGTCCTGGTGTGGTCAGCACTAATTTCTCTCCACATCTCCACGCCAGCCTGGACAGCCAGGCGCTATCATGTCTCTGGGAAATGGTTTGATTAGATTTTTTTTTTTTTTTTTTTTTGGCAGTACTGGGGTTTGAACCCAGGGCCTCGCGTTTGCATGCTCTGCAAGTGCTGGACCACTGAACTGTGCCCCCAGCCCATTTTTTAACTTTTTGAGACAGGGTCTCACTAAGTTACGTAGACTGTCTCTGGTCTTGAACCTGCAATCCTCCTGCCTCTGCCTCCCGAGCCGCTGGGACTACAGGCATGCGCCACTGAGTCCGGCTTGGTTTGATTAGATCTTTAGTGATCTGTGAATGTCCTCATGCTTCCGAGGCTCCACACCTTGAGTTCTGTGGACTGTAGCAAAACGAACTCGACCTCTCCATCCAAAGTAGACGCTTCGAGGCCAGGCTTTGGAGAAGGCAGAGATTGCCAGGATGTGGGACAAGTTCTTGATCCGCGTGTTCCGCAGGCCTGGGGATGGCGAGCAAGGCTGGGTGCTCTTGTTTTGGAGGTGCCTGTGCCTGAGGCCTGGAGCAGGGCTATCTCACCAGTGTCTGTGGGGCTCTGTGCCTGGTGGGCCTTCTGGCCGCTTCAGGAGCTGTCACGCAATGTGGGTGTGAGCTTCCCCGTGGGACAATCATCTCACCTTGGCCTGTGATCCTGCGCTCCCCAATGGCTTCCAACACTGAAGGAAGGGTGTTTAAAACCTTCTCTGAATTCTAGAATGGCTAGTCAATAATTTGTCTCTCCAAAGCACAGCAGCAAACTTCAGAATATAAGGAATACTGTTGTTAGGTGCCGTCGAGTCGGGTTCAACTGCAACCCTCGTAGGGTTTTCAATGGCTTATTGTTTTGGGATTGCTTTCGGGAGTGGATTGCCCCAACCTTTTCCTGTTTTTGAGGTGCTGGGGATCAAACAGATTGGGGTTTAGCTCAGGCAGTAGAGGGGTGAGGACCCAGATTTGATCCCCAGCACCACAAAAACGGGAGAAGATTATGGCAATCCACTCCCAAAGCAGTCGCCAAATAATCAGCCATTGAAAACTCTATGAGGGTCTCTTTGAGTCGGACCCAACTTGACCACCCTTAACAACATAAGGAATATTGGGTAGTGCATTTAATTAACCCTGAGATAGTTCCTCGATAGTGAAGAGCTAGAATGCCTTCCTTTGACACGCACCGCACACCTTTCATTTTCTTTGTGATGGGCTGGGAAGCCCTGCCCCTGCCCCTGTCCCCTACCGGCTCTCCAGCAGCCCTTGTGTTTTGTTTCCACCTCAGCGATCATCGCTGAAGCTCCCCATCCACCTGCTCCCTGTCCCCCCCACCTGCGTGGACCCACTTTGACATTGCCTCTGAATACAACGTAGGTGAAATATTTCTATTTCCTGGCTCTCTTTCTCCAAAGTGTCTTTATTTAATTCCCAGAATGTGTTGTGTTGTGTGCGTTCGCAGCTTATGTTTTTACATTTAGAATGGCTTTGCCTGTTCCCTGCGGGGAGAAGGCACTTTGGGCCAACTTCAATTACATAGCTCTGAGTCTGGAAATGAAACTTTGGATGACAATCTGAGCTCGTCTCTGGCTTGGCAGTGCCCCTGGCAGTTGGAGCAGGGATCTGAATCCAATAGAAAGAGAAGTGCCACGTCCGCTCCCTCTCTCTCCGTAATCCGGGTACGTGTAACATATCACACAGTTCGGCCTGGTGGTAGTTGGGAGGGAGCTCTTTTGAATGTGTGTGTGAGTGTGAGTGTGTGTGGTGCCTGTGTGTGAACAGTCGGCCCTCTATATCGTGGGCTCCAACTGCACAGAAAAAATAGTTGAAAATAATTGCATCTGTATTGACTGTACAGACCTTTTCCTTGTTATTCTCTAAACAACACAATGTAACTATTTAGATTCATAGTTTTAGTAAGTAATCTGAAGATTATTTAAAGTATTCCAGATGGTGTTGTGGTTGTTAGGTGCTGTCCAGTCCAATTCATAGTGACCCTATGTATAACAGAATGAAACACTTCCCAGCGCCGTGTCATGCCCGGCACCATGTCAGTGCTTCTCTGCTATTCCTACTGTTTCCAATGGCCGATTGTTTCGGGAATGCTTCGGGAGTGGATTGTTATGTCCTTCTCCCAGTACCTCAAACTTCCTCACAGGTCCCCAGGTCTGCAGTCCCCGGCGGCCACACTGAAGATGAAATCCCTTCCTGGTTCTCCTCTAGTCCCTCGGGTTGGATTCTCCAGGCGGTGCATGGCTGAACCTGGTCTGTTGGGTTTCCCAGGGCCCAGCCTGTGACCCAGGACTCTGGTAACAGCCCCGCTGAGGTGAAGACCTCCATCCACAAGACTGCTCCCACCTATAGCCAGGTGCGGTGGCGCACGCCTGTAATCTCAGCGGCTTGGGAGGCAGGAGGATCGCAAGTTCAAGGCAAGAGGCAGTCTGCATAAATTAGTGAGACCCTGTCTCAAAAAAGTAAAAAATGGGCTGGGGGCGCAGCTCAGTGGTCCACCACTTGCAGACATGCAGGCGGGAGGGAGGCCCTGGGTCCAACCCCCAATACCACCAAAAAAAAAAAAAAAAAAAAAAGAAGACTGCTCCCACCTCACCCATGGGCCAAGTGGGGTGACGGGGCCACCCTTACTCCCTCCAGATGACTACAAATGGGAGGCTCCGTGGTCTCCGAGGGAGACTCACAGATGCAGAATGGCACTTGGCTGATGGTGTCCATTTACCACTGATAACAGACCTAGGACCAGCCAGATGGGAGAGATGCACAGCACCAGGGTGCAGCAGGGTGGGTGGACCCGCCAGCCCTCTCCAGACATGATGGGGTCTCCTTGCTCAAGACTTTTTAAGTCTATGTCACCTGGTTTTAATTATCTTTGCCACATCTTATGGCTCTGAACTTCCTCCTCCTGTCTGCCTCACGTCCTCTGACCCACGCGTCCCCATCTTCCCCCCCCCCCGCCCCTGCCTCCAGCAGCCGCCCTCCTCTCTCTGCTTCTATGAGCTAATGTTTTAGTTTCTACCTAGCAGGGGGATCATGGGGTATTTGTCTGTTTGTGCCTCATTTATTTCATTTAGCATAATGTCTTCCATGTTCGTCCATGTTATCTGAAATGATGGCATCGCCTTCTTAAAGACTGAGTAGTATTCCATTGGGTACATACAGCCCATTTCTTTGTGCACTCATCTGTGGAGAGACTCTTAGATCGGTTCCCTCTCTCTGTTACTGTGACTCGTGCCACAATAAACATGGGTGTAAAGATATCTGCTCAGCATATGACTTCCATTCTTTAAGATAGATCTCCAGACGTTGCATAGGTGTGTCATACGGTAGTGCCATTTTTACCTTTTTGAGGGATGACCTTATCGTTTTTCGTAATGGCTACGCTAATTTGCATTTCCCCCATCCGTGTGCAAGGGGTTCCTCTCTCCACATCCCCAAAGGCACTTGCTGCCTTTCATCTTTTTGGTGAGAGCCATTCTGACAGGCGCAAGGTGAGGGCGCCTTGTGGCTTTAATATGTGAGACGGCACACGTGTTAATCAGCCATTTCTCATGTACACTTCTTTCAAAATATTGTGCTTTACAATATAAATATATACAACTTTTTTCAACTAAAAAATAAAGAAGAAAGAAAAGAAGATTTTGTAGGGCTCAGTCTCCAGCCTCACTGTGTTCCCTGGAGGTCAGCATGGAGGGTCGTGGGCCAGGGATGGGGGAATCCAACTCCAAATCCTGTGGCTATTTAGCTTTCTGGTAACCATCCCGGCTTAGTCATCTGCTTGGGGGTTCAGCCTAAGTCACTCCACTGGCGTGAGTTCAGACTCGGTAGAAAGGGCTAATGAGGGATAAGGAAAGATGCTCCTATCACCTGGGGAGCCCATTTGGCTTCACAGCTCTTCCAGGAACCAGGGACACAGAACAAAGACAGATTTGTAATATACCATGGTAGGATATTTCTAGAATGCTCCCGTGAGTAATGCGCCTGTTGTAAAGTAAGACACCTACCTGGATTGAGCAGTAATCCATACAATGAAGAAGATACATCGGATATGCCTCCTCCCTCCCCTTCCAGGAAGACTTTGCAGCTCCCACATGGGCACCCGCCCTGCGCTCCCTCCAGCCCCATGAGATCTCCCTGCCAAATGGCCCCATTAGTCAAGGAGTTCCGAAGAATCAATAGTGAGAATGCTCTGTGAGGTCCCTGGGCGGTTGCCAACCCTCTGCTCCTTTCTGGGAGTGAGGGATGGCCACCGGGGAGCGTGGAGCCACGAATAAGTCACATTGATAGGGCACAAACCATTTGCCCAAGCAATTTTTTAAAAAGTTTCTCACCCTCCCCCTCCTTCAGCTGGTGTCCTCCGATTATTTTGCTCACTTTGCAAAATTGCCTTAAACTGCGTCACTGCAGGAGACCTTGGGGTCTGCTCTTCTCCCTAAGTTTTCTTAAACAGGATTTAGGGGAGGGGGCAGAGAGGAGGGAACATGCTTGCCTGTGGCGCTCTGTGAAGTGGGAGAGCGCTTTCCATGTGGACTGTTTGAATAGGAGGGCCAGAGGTGGCCCCGCCCACTTTCTTCAAGCCCCACATTCACGGTTACTTCTTTGTGGCTTTGGGGAGTGCTAATTTGGGGACTTGGTCACCATTCCTACAGGGAGGTGGGCCGGGGAGCCAGGGTCAGGACCTGGTTGGCCCGTTGCTCTCCCGCTGGCTGCCCCAGAGCCCTGTCCTTCCCTGTCTGGGGGAAATTCCAGCTCATGTGCCCATGAGAGAGGGAGGTCAGACCCAGAGGACCTTGCGGGTCCCTCCTCTACTCTGGCATGCTGGAGAGCTTATCCCTGAGGCGGTGGCATGTATGGGCCATCAGCAGAAGCTGCCAATATTACAGAGGACACTCCTTGCTTTAAACTCATCACATCCTGACCTCAGGATCTGGACTGTCCCAGGTCTGGAGATGCGAGGAAACCCGGCCACTCCACTGCCCTCTGGATGTGGACCCCTTGCCTCTCCAGAAGGAGGCCCATGGAAGCCAAGATGTCTCCTCACCCTCGGGGCTGGTGTCTCTGAGGCGTCCCCCCAGCAGTCACCCAGGAAGACCCTCACAAGCACACACACCCCCTGGCTAGCCTGGCCCCTCGCCCAGGCCCAGCACCAGCCTTGCCTATGCCCAGGCTCCTTGAGCACAGTGGGCTGCATCAGGGAAGTCCTGAGGGACCACTTAAGACCCTCCTGGAGATGCCCTGGGAGTACTTCCTCCCTGGGGGCCCTCTGTAGATGTAAAGGATTATTGCTCAGATGCTTCCAAAACAAAGAAAACACTAAGAGAACCTATTGTTCTGCTCACTCGAAACAGAGGAGGAAGGCGGGAAAAGCAATTGCGCTTCCTTCACATATGGAGGGCAGATGAAAACCTAACTTAGATTAGCATTTCATATGATTTCTGCAAGGTTCTTCTCAGCACTAGGGGAAGAAGTAGGACAATAGCAGCTCATTTGTTCAAAGGGCTATGTAACTCACAAAAGACCTTTGCCTCTGGCTGGGTCACAGATTTCATGAATCTGTCACAAGCTAGGATGAGGCCTTAGAGGGTTGTCTTATAGGTAAAGGTAGCTTGAGAGAGGAGGTGGCCTGCCCAAGGCCACCCAGTCCAGGACTTCAGCCATGACTACAGGACTGTTCTCTCTCCTGGGTCCCAAAGACATTAAGAGCCAAATGAATGAGGCAGTGTTTTTGTTGGTGATGGTGCTGTGGAGTTGAGTCCAAGTCATAGCAACCCTATATACAACAGAAAGAAACACTCCCCCATGCTGTGTGGTACATAGGATCTTTTTAATGGTTAAGCCCATTGTTGCAGCCATTGTGTCAACCCATCTAGTTGAGGGTCTTCCTTTTTTTTGTTGTTGACCCACCACTCTCCCAAACATGATGTCCTTCTCCAGGGACTGGTCCCTCCTGACAACATGGTCAAAGTACATTAGATGTAGTCTAGTCACCCTTGCTACCAAGGAGTACTCTGGTTGCCCTCTTCTAGGATGGATCTTGCAATTCTTTTAGCAGCCTATGGTATATTCACTATTCGTCTCCAGCACCATCATCCAAAAGCATCAATTCTCTTGTCTTCCTTATTCAATGTCCATCTTTCACAACCATATGATGCAACTGAAAATACCATGGAATGAGTCAGGTGCATCTTCATCTTCGCTTTTCACCACTTTACAGAGGTCTTTAGCCATAGCTTTTCCCAATGCAATATGTCTTTTGATTTCTTGACTGCTGCTTCTGTGGCTGTTGATTGTAGGATAAAGGAAAGCCAAGTCCTCGACACTCTCAACCTTTTCTCCATTTATCATGAAGTTCTTCACTGACCCAGTTGTAAGGATTTTTGCTCTGTTGATGATGAAGTGCAATCCACACTGCAGGCTGTGTTCTTTGATCTTCATGAGTAAATGTTTCAAATCCTCTTCACTTTCAGCAAGCAGAGTGGTGTCATCTGCTTAATGCGGGTTGTTAATGAGTCTCCCTCCAATCCTGCTGCCGAGTTCTTCTTAAGTCCAGCTTCTCAGATTATTTGCTCAGTGTAGACACTGAAGCGGTATGGGGACGTGAGGCTGTAGCCACCCACGTTAAAAAGTGGACGATTACAAAGCTGCAATGCCGTGGAGGCCCCACGCTCATGGGAGCCACACTGGTTGGGCAGGCGTGTCCTGCAGTCCTGGCTGCCTCTGTGGCACCACACTCCCCAGCCTCCCTCCCTCCCTGGCAGCGTTGGGCTCATGTGGACACTGTGGTGACCGACGGGGCCCATTTGTATGAAACAAGACTGCCCTTCCACGGATCTCCTTGACGAAAGGAAAGTTCCAGATTAATCCACAGCAAACACCCAAGAGTAATCGGATTTTCAGCCACAATGGAAGCCATGAGGAGACACCGGCTCCATGGTCAGGGGTCAGGGAATGGCTTAATGGCCAAGCATTAGCTGGAGGAATAGATGAATGAATTGTACTCCTTGTAGTCAAGTAAATGGGAACCTAGAGAGATTAACTAACGAGAGATATAGCCATGGGCATAAGACCCTAAAGGCCTCATTTACCCACCTGTAAATTGGGAATCATAAACCCATCTGTGATGGGCTGAATTGTGTCCCTGACATTCGGATGTTGACATTTTCATCCGGAGGACCTCAGGAGGTGACTGTGTTTTCAGGCTGGGTCCTTACAGAGGCCACTGAAGCTAGATGGGTTCCTATGTGTGGTCCCGGATCCAGTATGACTGTGTCCTGGTAAGAGGGGATCAGGACACGGATGTGCACAGAGGCATGGGCATGTGAGGACACAGGGAGATGGCGGTGTCTACAAGCCAAGGCAGAGGCCCCAGGAGGAGCCTGCCCTGCCATGCTGACATTGAACTTCCGGCCTCCAGGACTGAGAGACAAGAAATTTAGGCCCCCTCAGGCGGTGACCCTTGCTGTTGCAGCTGAGCAGCCTGTCACACCCCTCAGAGGACTGGGGTGAGGTGACAAATCAGCGATGCCATGTTGTGGAGTGTTCAGTGGGAGGGGCAAGGGAGAGCAGGGAGCAGGTATCTGGAGCCCCTCTCCCTCTCCCATATCCCCAGGGCTGTGGGAGCCCTGGCACAGGCTTAGAGCACCTGGGGACAGTGGCTGTCAGCGCTGGTCCTCCGCAGTCCCCACAGACATGCCTGACATCGTGTGTTCGCTGTCAGATCCTCCAGTGTGGCCTCCCCAGCTGCTGTGGGTGGGAGGCTGTACAGGGAGCTGCCAGCCTCCTGTGGGGGAACCCCCTGGCCTCCTCCCCAGTTCTCCTCAGATGTTGCCAGATCCGAGGACATTCATTCACGCGCAGCTGGCCCAACTCTCTCCAGCCCTCAGACTGGAGCTGACTCCGTCAGGCCTCCTGGTTCTCAGCCTTTGGACTCAGCTTCGAACTTGAGCCACTGGCTTTTCTGGGTCTCTGCTTGCAGAGGGCAGGCTGTAGGACTTCTCAGCCTCCATAACCCCAGGGGCCGATACCTTCTCAGAGGTCCCCAGTCGCTGTGGTGAGGCTCGCTCACGCCGGCAGGCCGTCTACATAAATCAGTCCAGATCCAAATGTGCATCTCGTCCAGAAATGCAGACCCACCTAGGGTAACATTTGACCCAATTTCAGGGCACACTTAAAATGGACCATTGCTGTCTTAGCCGTTTGGGGACTCTGACAGGATAGCACAGACTGGGTGGCTGAACCTCCCCGTGCTGGAGGCTGGAAGTCCGAGATGGCGCTGCCATCCGACTGCCCCTCCACGGCGGTCCCGGCTATGAAGCCCGCTGAGTTATGCCGAGCTTAGCGCTCCCTGCATTCACCTCTGTGTTGGAGCTCGCTACCAACATAGTCATTGGAAATTGCGGGGGGAGGATGCGGGCGATGGGATCAGTGCAGACTTCTACGCTTGCTGTGTGCTGGGCAGACGTACTTTGCCGTAATTCTTGCAAAGATCTTGAATGAGGGGCTGTGATTTCTGTGTCCGGACGAGGAGCCCAATGCCCTGAAGGGTGAAGGGACCGACTTCTGGTCAGGTGAACGCCCTGCTTGGAGGGACCCACAGAGGCTCAGGGCCAGCGCCATGGCTCGGGCCTCCTCTCAGCATCCCCCAGGGCTCCTCGTCAAGAATCTTCTATCGAAGCCTCCTATGTGGTGTGTCCGGCTGGAGTGGCAGAGTCCACACAGCGTGAGCCATCTGCTCTGAAATCTGTCCTCTCGCTTCCCATCAGCTCTGTATTTGCTTCCCGTTCACTTGGCAGGTGTGGCAGTGAGTCCTCCGTGGCTCCGGATCCCCAGCTCTTCCTGCTCACCGTCCCTGGGGTCGGGGAGGCTATTGGACACCCAAGCCAGGGCTCCCGGGGGGACCTGGCCTGGCTGGCTGTCAGTGTCAGACAGCACAAGAGTGGCCTGATGGATGGATTCAAGTTTAGGATTCCATGGAGCAGCTGCGGAAGGGGCCGGTGGGGCTCCCCACCCCTCCCTGGAACCCCTCTGCCTTGCCGGTCTCTGTGGTCTGGGTCACCCTTCCTCCTTCACACTGACCTCACTCAAGGCTGGAGGCCAGGGCCACATCAGAGAGCATGCCGGCTCCCCCGGGGCAGCAGGGGCGTGGGCTGATGGGAGCTTTCTGCGAGAGGCTCCTTGTCTGTCGAGTCACTGGCCAGCTGCTCTCTGCTGTGCCCATTGGCCCTCTGCAGGGCTGGCTCTGTTGGCGTCTCCACCATCACCTGTAGTGGTCAGGGATGTCTGACCAAACAGGGCGAGCGGGAGATGCATGCACGTGTGTACACGCCCACGTGCGTTATAAGGCAGGGGTCCCCAGGAGCTGGCCATGCTGGTACCGTCTGAATTTCCATCGGTCCTTACAGTCGCTCCTCATCGCTCACATTGCTACCTGAGCTCCGCCTCCTCTCAGATCAACTCCCCCCTGCTGTCCCCTGGCTCCCTGGAAAAATTGTCTTCCACAACACTGGTCCCAAGTGCCAAAAAGGCTGGGGACCTCTATTATAAGGTATCGGCCCCCGGGATTATGGAGGCTGAGAAGTTCCACTGCCTGCCCTCTGCAAGCCGAGACCCAGGAAAGCCAGTGGCTCAAGTTCGAAGCTGAGTCCAAAGGCTGAGAAGCAGGAGACTGATGGAGTCAGCTCCAGTCTGAGGCTGAACACGGATACCCCATCTGGAAGCAGGTGGAGAGGCCCATTTGCCGTTACTCACTTTTGCTCTGTTGGGACCTCCAGTCACTGTGATGAGGCTCGCGCACGCCGGCAGGTCTTCTACATAAATCAGTGCAGAGCCAAATGTTCATCTTATCCAGAAACACAGACCCACCTAGGGTAACATTTGACCCAACTTCAGGGTGCACTTAAAATGGACCATTGCTGTCTTAGCTCTTTGGGGACTGTGACAGGATGGCACAGATTGGGTGGCTGAACCTCCCAGTGCTGGAGGCTAGAAGTCCAAGATGGAGGCGCCAGCAGCTTCCGGCTCTGGTAAGGTTCCTCTTCCTGGTTCACCGATGGTGCCTTTCCGTGGGTCCTCACGCAGTGGGGCAGCGGGTAAGCTCTGGGGCTTGCTCTACAAGGATACTGGTGCCTCATGTGGGTGATTGAGTTTCACATTGGAGATTCAGTTTCAGCGCAGGAATCTGGGGGGCACAGACGGTCAGTCTCCGTGGCTACCCTGTGTGCCTTTTCTCCTCCTGCGGCTCATCCCTGGAGTCCAGAGGCCCATGGCAGCTCCAGCCACAGCCTGCACCATCTCCTGCTCTCCAAGCTGCCCTTCTGCATGCCGGTCCTGCACCAGCCCAAGTCCTGGTATCTGGGTCAGGACAGGTGCATCCCCTCACCTGTCAGGCTGTCTGTCCCTCCACAGGGGCCCCAGACGCTGTGACCTCCTGTCTCCACAGACATGGCTGTATAAGTCACCAGCTCAGTCTCTGAGTCTGTCCCACAGTGTCCCTGAGATGTCTTCTGGCCTCCGTGCTCACGGCTGGGTAGGGGCCTTACGATCTGACCTCTGCTTGTTGTTGTTGTTACGTGCCTTCGAATCGGCATCCGACTCATAGTGACCCTCATAGGGTTTTCAATGGCTGTTTCAGGATTGCCTTGGGAGTGGATTGCCAGGTCCTTCTCCCATTTTTGTAGTGCTGGGAATCGAACTTGGGACCTCAGAGACTGCAGAGTGGCTGCTCTACCAACTGAGCTAAATCCCAGCCCCAACCTCTGCTTAGCCAGTGATTCTCAGCTTGGGCGGCTCTGGCCTCCGGGAACACCAGCAATGTCTGTAGACGTTCAGGCTGTCGTGCTGTGGCTGGCTGTTGTAAGTGTGAGGAGCTGGTGAGTTAACTTTTGCCAAAACCCCCTGAAAGGAGATGGAGTGCATCATTTCCGTGTTTAATGTTGACTCGAACTTGTTTCTTTTTTCTTTTCTTTTCTTTTCTTTTCTTTTCTTTTCTTTTTTGGTACTGGGGGTTGAACCCAGGGCCTCGCGCCTGCATGCTCTGCAAGTGCTGGACCACTGAACTGCAGCCCCAGCCCATTTTTTTACTTTTTAAGACAGGGTCTCACTAAGTTACACAGACTGCCTCTGGTCTCGAACTTGCGATCCTCCTGCCTCCGCCTCCCCAGCCACTGGGATTACAGGTGTGCGCCACCGTGCCCAGCTGGAACTTATTTCTTAAAGTGCCATGCAGATGGAGAAGTGAGATCTCCCCCGGCGGTTGGTGGCAGACAGAACCCGTCATGACAGTGGAGCCCGGCTACAAGCTTCTGTCCTCTGTCTCTCAACGTCCCCCCGGGACCCCTGTCTCTGCTGCCCTCTGCTCTTTCCGTGAATCTGAGCTCCTCCTACTTGATGTCCCTCAGTGCTCCCTCACAGCTTCTCTCCTCATATGGGCTTCTGCTGGGCAGCCGGTCACCCTTTCTCCCTGGGGACCGTCACGCGTCTCCAGGCCCCTGAGCCCTCCTGACCCACACCTGCGTCCCCAGCTTCCTAGGTGACATGTGGTTCACGCAGGGGCTGGCCTCCGGCTGGTTCCCACCCTGTGTGTTGGAGGTAGCAGAGGGGGCTGCCCGGGCAGAGCATTTGGACACTGTCTTTAGGGCCCCCACTGACCTCTCCCATCTTGGCCGGCCCAGCTGTGGTCATCTCCCCGAATGTCTCCATCTCCGGCTCGAATTGAGGGGTGCCTGGGCTCTGGCTGGAACGCCTGAGGTTCTTCCCATTGCTCTCCAGCTCAAGCCCTTGCCCTCCCCCGGGGTCACTGGGCCCAGGGAGCCCAGGTCACAGGGCCCCCTCAGGGTGTGGTAGGTTGTGGCTCTGAGGACCGGCTTAATAACCATGCGGGGAAGTGATTTACCCTGATAGGGACACTAGCTGCCCTCTGCCCCTCCAACTCTCTCTGCCAAAAGTAACCCCTACACCCTGTGCCTCATAGCGACCCTCATACAGTTTTCAATGGCCAATTGTTTCAGGATTGCCTAGGGACTGGATTGCCAGGTCCTTCTCCCATTTTTGCAGTGCTGGGAATTGAACCAGGGACCTCAGAGACTGCAGAGCAGCGCTCTACCAAATGAGCTAAATCAATCCGCCATTGAAAACCCTATGAACAGCAGAGAAGCACTGACAATAGTGTTTTGCCTGTGGTATGTAGGGTCGCTATGAGTTGGATCCCAGCTTGATGGCACCTAACAACAACAACAACACACCCTGTGCTGGCCGTGTGTCCCCAGTCCTGTGGCTCAGCCCCTGCTGTGTAGCTTGAGCTCAATCTTCAGGTCACGGGATCAGCTAGGGGACACAGACTCTGCTCCAACCAGAGAGGAATCTCTGCCTGGGCCGCCTAAGTCGAGGCCTTGGACGTGAGAGCTTGTCAGACTTTGCAACCACGACCTTCAAGGGCTTTTCCTAACTCTCCCCTCCATCCCTTGACTGTGTGCTTTTGCCAATATAAAAACCAATTGATTGGGCATCGGCATTTAGAATTCTGGAGCCCTGGAGTAGAGCAGATGTTTTATGACCAGGCTAGGCAAAGGTATTTCTCATTGTCAATAAATAATTTATACATTGGAAAAAATAACCCAGAACAGGGACACTTAATCATACCATTCAATACGAAGGCCTGGGAGGAGAATACAGAAGTTTTTTCTCAAGGAGCTGACCATTAAAAGGCTTTTGAAAGCTGTGGAATGTATCATGCGGGAACAGGTCTATCTGTAATACTGTGTGATTGATCCTAACAAGGGGAAGAGGCATATACATCCCCATATGTGTGTGTGTGTGTAGACAGATGTATGTATAGATGTGTACACTTCTTATATAAAACATATATCATATATAAATATATTATAGTATTTTTTCTACCAATGAATTCTATGTAAGCTTTGCATATTTTCCACCAGTTGCAGGAGAAATTGATATTTTTGTACCGCATATCCATTTTACTGTCCTTTCTGAATAAATTTTGGGGGAAGCAATGTGCCAGCTGGAGTGACTGTCCTTGATTCTCTTTGGAGATAGAGTGACAATGGAGCATACATGGTCAATGAGAGGTAAGCAGACATCATGGAGGAACTCCAGGAAATTTCTTTGCCTTGTCACTTTTCTCTTTTGTGCCTGTTGGATTACAGATGAGATGGCTGGAGCAATAGTCTCTAGCCTGAGGCCTAGAGAGAAAAGCCATGGTATCTCTGAGCTGCTGATTTAGGGCCAGCCACCACCTGTCTGTGAATCTGCTTCTCATTTAGAAGAGACCAGTAAGCCCCCTTTAGGTCAGTCATTGCTTTTTGTGGATGTTGTGATTACTCATAACTGGAGAAAAGTACATGGACAATTGCCTTGGTTGATGGGCTGCTATAACCAACACCACAGAGTGGGCAGCTTAATGCACAAAAAAATCATTTCCTATAGTTGTAGAGGGCTAGAATTTAGCTCAGTTGGTAGAGCGCTGCTCTGCAGTCTCTGAGGTCCCGAGTTCGATTCCCAGCACCGCAAAATGGGAGAAGGACGTGGCAACCACTCCCAAGGCAATCCCGAAAACAGTCAACCATTGAAAACCCTATGAGGGTCCCTATGAGTAGGACTTGACTTGACGGCACCTAACAACAACAACATAGTTCTGGAGGCTGGAAGTCTGAGATCTTGAAGTCTTGTAGGGTTGGTCTTTGGCAAAGGGTCTTCCTGGCTTGAAGATGGCCACCTTCTCCATGTCCTCACATGTTGGAGAGAGACAGAGAGAGAGCTCTCTGGTGTGAGTTTGTTTGTTTGTTTGTTTGTTTCTGGTACTTAGCGGCTAAACCCAGGGCCTCACACACACTTTGTAAGTGCTCTACCACTGGGCTGCACCCCCAGCCCACTGTTTACTTTTTATTTTAAGACAGGGTCTTGCTATGTCATGCAGCTCTGGCATGAAACTCGTGATCCTCCTGCCTCAACCCCCAAAGTCACTGGGATTACAAGCATGTGCCATGGTACCCAGCTCTGGTATCTCTTTATGAGGACACTAATCCCATGGTGAGGGCCCCATCCTCATGACCCAAGTGGCCTAACCCCTTCCTAAGAGGCCCCCCTCCAGTTACTATGCCCATGGAGGTTAGGGCAGCCAAGTATGAATGGGGGACACTAACACCCCATCCCTGACCCAGAGCAGAGGGGCTTCACTGGTTTCTGATGGGGATGTCAATAGCAGCCCTAATCATGGGCAAATATCCAGGGCACAGCCCAGCACAGCTTTTCCACCAAGGATTGCTGTGAAACTCAAACACAATTTTGTATATTAATCCTTTGGAGCATACCATTGTAAAAATAGAAACACTTATTTGTACAAATCCTTCTTCTTCCTTCCTCAATTCCCAAACTCCAGCAGGGTGGCAATTTACCATTTAGGGAAATATCACTTAATGAGAATTACTCGGGGTCAGAAGGTTGGCCACAAAACCTAGGAAATATTTTAAAACGAGAAACTGTCCTGGGGTTTGTGGTGCCTGTGTGTGCACCTTAGAAGCCTGTCTTGGGGTGGTGGCCGGGAGAACTGGGAAGAAGGGACTTTGCTGTGGGCAGACAGAAGGCCCAGGGCCAGCGGAGGCGGGGCTGGGGTAGGGCGTCCTCCTGAACACTCTGGGGGCTCCTCCTGGGGTACAGGGGCCCTTCCACATGGCCTCCATGTCCACTCGGCCTGACCCCAGTGCCCACCTAGAGACTGGCCAGCACTGGGCATGCCCTGCTTTTCCGCTCCTCTGGTCATGTCCACCTCCTCTGCCCGCCCTTTGGCAGCCCTGTCCACATCCGCAGGGGATGCTCCATTCTCCTGGCTTCTACTGGAGGCCAAGGGTCCCGCAGAGGCGTTTATTGGCAAACTTCACTGGGGAAGTGAGCATCGGTGGCTCTCAGGAGGGGGGCACAAGTAAATAAGGAATGCTTTCCTGTTCTGAAATTAGGTAAAAACAGCAAATCGCCCACAAGGGGACAAGGCTACTTCAGTTGTGTTCCTTGCCGATGTGAATAACATCGCCCCCTGTGTGCAAGAAGAAGGACTACTTTATTTCTCTGGATGGGTGGTTCATTGAATTGGCCCAGTGCACCACACAGGTCCCTGCAGGCTCAGCTTCCAGGGTTCCTGGAGGAATGGGGAAAGGACACGTGGAGGGTCCTCGAGAGATATTTCCTGTACACAGAGTGCACCTGCAGATGCAGCGCCAGGGGCCATAGCATCTGGGTTGCGGGGAACACGTGATAAAGGGTTTCCCAAGGCTCCCCACAGGGAGTGTCCCCAGCTGCAGTGCATGCTTGTGGTTGGCTGGCCAATGCCCCCTGCCCATAAGATACCAACTTCCCAATCTCGGGCATCTGGGAGTTCCTGCACTGGACCTTGGCAGGGGTGCTGTGTTGAGGATCCTGGCATGGGGAAGGGATTCTGGGGTACCCCAGGGAAGTATGCTCCATCAGTCACATGGTCAGCCTTGCCCACTGACCACTGCCTGAGGAGGGAGGAACGACACGCTCCACCGTGGATGGCTCAAAAAGGGGAAGGGATCCACACTGTGAACTGCCAACAAGCAGGTTCAATCAAGTCAGTCAGTCTCCAAGTTACTCCTGCTGCAGTCAGTGACCAGGCTCCACACTCCTGAAATTAAAACCGAGGGGAGAAGGGATGTGTGTGCCCAGAGCTGGCAGAGGAAACACAAATCCACTTTGGGGCCCGTGGACAATACAGTCTGTCTCTGTGGTCAGAATGCCCTGTCAGGGGAGTTGGCGGTGGCCTGAGCTGTGATGGGCACAGGGGAGTCGGTACCTGCTGATGTGGGTGTTCTGCGCACAGATGTGCAAAGGTGCCTATGATGATATTATACAAGACAGATGGCTCGGTGTGGGCAGCCCTCCACTGTCCCGCAATGCAGATCCCTCTGACTGCATCAGAGCCAGCCCCTCATAAAGGCTGGATGCTGCATCGCACTGATTTATTACCCCAAGTGTAACTGAACACCTGCCAGGTCCTGGTGCTGGGCCAGATACCAGCCACTGGAGGCAGTCAGACCTCCCAGGGTGGAGCAATGGCTGTGGAGGGCAGGCACCCTGGGGCTGGGGGTGGGGAGTACCCTGCAGCCCCTTGGTGAAGCTGTCTGAACCATGCAGAGATCTTGGAAGGGAAGCGGCATCCCAGCTCCGATGTGGAGGACATGAGAGAGTCATAAGAGGGGGATGGTCTTGGGGAGGGACCACTGGGCACCCACTGTCCCGGGTGTAAAGAGCAGCAGGTGTGCTCTGGGAGGTGAACCTGTGGAACTTGGCAGGTGGCTGGGCTGGGCTCGTCCACCACCGTGGGGGCTTTGTCCTTTCCCCTAGGAACCAGGGCTGGAGAGAGGCACAGCCTCACCTGGGAGACCCAGAATGGACCATGGGGGCCTGGAGTTGGGATAGGGCCGGTCCTACTGGCCCTGGCTGGATTGGTTCTTCCAGCCACTGCTCTGCTCCGGTCCCAGTGGGCTGTATCCTCCTGCCGGTCCTCGCTGGGGTCCGAAGCCTCCTGCCTCCTTGGTCACTGGTGATGGGAAGAAAGTCACCCTCGTTAGAAAGCAGGGTTGATTCCTTGTGTCTGATTGGACAGTGCTCTGCCCAGCGCAAAGTGGTGCTGTGGACGATGTCAGGCCACTGGGTGTGGGGGTTGCCGGGAGATGGGGGTACAGCTCCCCTGACAGCTAGGCACCCTGAGCCAGGGAAGTACCCTAACAGAACCAGGGCCCATGGGGGATGGTGCAGCTCACAGTGCTGACTAGAGAAGTGAGCAGGGCCCGGGAGGGCCAGTGTCACGTGCCACAGCTTTTACAGGAAGTAACAGCTTCTGGAGGAGTTTGTGGTCGAATTTTGAAGATGACATGATTTTTACATTGAAAGAATGGATCTCTTCCGGGCACAGGGGGCCCAGCCCAGCCTCAGGGCTTTGGCACACTCAGAGAGCCTCTCAGGCCCTGTGGGAAGATATAATTACTTGTCTCACTCCCCCACCTCAACTGTGACCGCCCATGGTTTCTGCCTCTACTCTTGTGCTTCCTCACAACATGGCCACCAAGGTGCTCTCAAGTGTGTAGTTCAGATTTCCCGCTCCTTGTCCAGCATCTGTGACGTTCTAAAGTCACTGTTAGGAGTCTGCTGGACTGGCTCTTACAGTTCCCTTCCCTGCATTGCATGCAACTCCCTCCCTGGGGCACATCTGCTCCTCGCTTTCCAGCTATTTCCCTCCCTACTCTCTCCGCCCTTATTCTGTACTTTCTCCTGGAGCAGGTGCCACTTACTACCTCTCTGTTTAGTGCTTCTCAGGGAGTGTCCCTGAGTACCTGTCTCCTGGACTTCCTGCCCGTGACTGTCCCCTCACAGGGGGTTGGTTTTCATCACAGAACTCACCATGTGAGCCCCATGCTCACAAATACCAGTGAACCCCATGCTATGGGTTCATTTGCATTGATCTCCCAGCTGGAGCATTGCTGGCTCATCTTGAGGGTTTCAGGTCTGTAGGGACTCAGGGTATATTTGTCCAGTGGAAGAATCTCTCTGCAGGCCTCAGAGACTGCCAGGTTTGGGCCCCCTGTCCTGACCCATTTTAGCCCCTGCCTGTCACCTCTGGGGGTGACCTGGGGCAGGTGGAGATCACAGCCACTGCTTGCCCAGGCTCCAGCAGGTGTGTGCTTTGCGGAGTTCAGAGCAGGTGCTTCTGAGGATACAGTGCTGGCGTGAAAATGTGAGGGACACATGTAAAATAAAAGGGGACACGTTGGGGGTTGTGTAGGGGAGGAAGAAGGGACGGGGGAGCACTGTGGAGGGCAAAGAGAGGGAGAAATGTGGGGTGAAGGGTGGAACGGTGCGCAAATCCCACAATGAGACTCATTATACCATGGGCATTCAAAGCACCACACCGTACCTCACGGACACGCACAATCATCACCACGTGTTAAACAAAAGTACATTTTTTTTTTGTGGTACTGGGGGTTGAACCCAGGTTCTCACATTTGCATGCTTTGCAAGTGCTGTACCACAGAGCTGCATCCCCAGCACATCTTTTAAAAATATTTTGAGGCAGTATTTCAATAAAGTAATCAGACTGTCTCTGGTGTCGAACTTGAGATCCTCCTGCTTCTGCCTCCCGAGCTGCTGGGATTATAGGCACGCGCCACCATGCCCAGCCCCCAAAACTACATTTTTAATAGTGTGTTAGGACATGGGATTGCTAAGTATCCAGATTTCCTTATTACACATGGTGTGTGTGTACTGAATCATTACTCTGTACCCTCCCCCAAACAAATTACTCAGAAAAAAAGATCAGAGGACCACGAACGGATCTTCAAGGGTCAACCAGGAGGTGAGGGATCATTCCTCCTGCTGGAGGTGAGAGAGTGACAGCCGTGGAGGAGACAGCAGGTGACAGCCTCATGGGGACCTGTGTGCACTGCCCATGTCCACTGGCCCTGCGCCTGTTCACAGCCTCTAGACCAGAGAAACTGTGGGGAGGAGATGCAGGATAACCCAGGGATGGCCAGTGGGACAGGCAGGCTGGAGATCCCTTCCTTGTCCCCACGCGGTGTCCTCAGGTCCCCTGACAGTGAACCAGCTGGCTTTCCTGCCACTGTGACCGAGCAGGCCCTCTTTGACCCAACAGAGAAAGGCGTACATCTTCCCGGCTCAGTTCACAGGCTGGAATTCCTTGCAACTTTGACTATGGAGGGAGCAGAAGGTGAGGCAGACGGGACTGCCCAGGCCAGCCCTGCCCTGAGTGACTGAGCCAGGGAGCAGGCAGCTGTTAGATGGCCGCATGGGCCCTTGGCCCTGCCCTGCCCTGGTGTCAGCCACTGCAGAACACGTGGGGCCCCAGCGAGAAGCTGCTCAAGAGTGACAGTGTGAGAACCCAGTTGAATAAGCAATGAGACTTTTTTTTTTCCTCCTAGCTGACCAAATTAAGCGGAAGCATTTCATTGGGATCCTGCCAACAGGTTAAGCCTGGGCACCATTGCCAGCCTCTGGGTTGGCTTTCAGGCCATGTCCTCCTTGGACAGGTAGTGGTAGGGTAGGGTGAGGCTTGGTCCCCGAAAAGAGAGCCATATGCCTTTCCTGCAAAGGATCCCAGGCTCCATTGCAGCTGCCTAAGAAACCAGAGTAACAAAATCCCCTAGTAGGCGATGCTGTTACGAGTCTAACAGATCACACTTGCAAGTACGGCACAGTAATAAGATTTCCTACACAGAGCTGTTTTATGGAGAGGAATCATGGTTTCTCACACCTTAGAGGTTGAGAAAAGGCTTTGCCTGCTGTGGCTTAGTGGATGGTGAGTTTCTGTGCCTCCCTGCTCTCAGCAAACCAGTCAGATCCTCGTTCCTGTGACACGGTCTGCAAACACTTTTCCGGCTCCTGTCCCACATTGGGCGCCACCTTCCTGGGTGACCTTGGTACTTCCTCCTGTGCACCAGGAAGGTGCCAGGTCCTCTGGCTGCCAGTTCCCCTCTATCCCCTGATTTCCTGCGTCCCTTCAGCTTCAGTTTTTTTCATGCTCATTAAGCAAGCAGGCCAGGGAGCTGCCCTCTCTGTGTCCCCTGCTTTGATTTCTGGTTCTTCCTCTGATGTGACAGGCAGCTGTGCTCTGTCCCTCTGCATGAAGTGCGCGAAGAGAGGGCCTGGGTAAATGAAAACCACTGCCCTCTGTGGGCTCTGGGGGGACTTGCCTGCTGGGGTGCAGATGAGGCCAGGTGATGTGGTGCCAGGAGTGCGCCCCCCAGGATGGTAGGACTGTCTTTTCCAGCCATGCCACAGCAGGGATGGACTGAGTCAGGCTGGGCCATGCATCCGTCTTCATCACAGACCCTGCACAGCAGCCAGTTGTGGCCGGAAACAGCCAAGAGCCCAATGCTGTGACTGAGCTTTGCTCCACAGCACAGCGTGGCTCATCGGGAGCTCTTGGGAAGTGGAGACATGCCTTGCGGGCTTGCAGTGGCCTCGAATGTGGGTCACATACCTGGGGTAGGATCACTGCACCCTCTGGGCACCTGGCCAGGGAGACACTGTCTGCCACGACCACAGGAAGAGCCAGAAGGTGGCAGAAGCCACTCAGGGCAGCGCCCTGCCATCCACCATGCGCCAACTGTGTTCTGTGCAGGTAGCACTGGAGACAGTGGGGACATGATACTGCCTGCCCTCAGCCAGCTCATGTGGGGCTTCATTTAGTTTCTTTACCAATGTTTCAGAGAACTTGCTCTGTGTTGGCTCCCGCTAGCACTCCCAGGGTACAGGTGTAGGCAAGTGACATAGAAGGCATAAAGGGACAAACACGGCACCATCTCACCCAAGTGTGTTCTTGAGGGCCATCGCACTGGATCCAACTCATAGCAACCCAATGTACAAAAGAATGAAAACTATCTGACACTGTGCCATGCATGCAATCTTTTTTGTTTGAGCCCAATGTTGTAGCCAGTGTGCTTCTTCTTATTTTGAGTCATGGGTACATCAGCAAAAGGAGGTCCCTGGGGCTTTACTTCATTCCTGTCTTTAAGGTCAAACTACTTTGAGGAGGCAAGTCTTCCCTGCTAATCACAGGGTTTTCAATGGTAATTGTTTCGAGAGTGGGCTGTGAGGTCCTTCTCCCTAGTCTGTTTTAGTCTAGAAGCTCAGCTGAAATCTGTCCACCATGGGTGGCCCTGCTGATTTCTGAGATACCAGTGGCATAGCTTTCAGCATCACGGCAACATGTAAGCCCTACAGCACAAGCTGAGAGACACATGGGGGCAGCCATCTGTAGATGCTAGAAAACCTGAGCTTATAGAGGCAGACAGTGGAAAAGTGGCTCCCAGAGACTAGGGCTGGGAACAGGAGAGGCTGATCTAAGGACACAACGTCTGTTAGACAGGAGGAATAGGTTCTGGAGAGGGACTGTGCAGCGTCTGGACTGCAGTTAATAATATTACATGTATTCTAGACCGGAAAAATACAGAGTGGATTTTAGATGTTTCCACCCCACACATATGTTAAGTATATGCATTAGTCGGCTTTCCGTTACTATAACAAAACACCTGAAATAATTGGTTTATAAAGAGGGAAGGTTTACCTGGCTTGGGGATTCCAGCCCATGATTGGTTGGATCCATGGCTTTGGTGGCTGTGGTGGCTCAGCATAGCGGGAGCAGGCGGCAGAGTGAAGCTGCCCACCCCATGGCCAGGGAGCACAAGAAAGAGGAGACCACAGTCCCCTTTAAGGCTGGGCCCCAAGTGACCTAGGGCTGCACCTCTTAGAAATTCCACCCTCCCTCCAAAAGGCCACGCTAGGGGCCAAGCCTTTAGGACGTGGGCCCTTGGGGACCATCAACCTCCATGTGGCAGCAGTATGTATGAGGCAGCTGTGTTCTTTAGCTCAGTGTCGCCTTTCCACAATGTATATGTACAACAAAACAACTTGTGTAACCCACAAATGTATATGATAAAAAATCAAAATACAAACAACCAAACAACCTGGGTGAGGCAGAAGAGGCACCAGGCCTCATGGGCAGGGGAACATTGACCCCAAGCAAAACAGAGGAACACCAGATAGACATACAAAGGAGTCACCCGGTACAGGTGAGGGGTCTCCAGGAGCCTCCAGGGTCAAGGAGGTTACTTGTCATTGGCTAGCAGCAGCAGTCTTGCTGGGATGAGGGGAGGAATGTTCTAGAAGCTTGGCTCAGCAACCAGGTGAGAGTGGGTTTTGCCTGTCTGTGGGAGCCAGGGGAGGGCCCAGGAGCTTCCAGGAGATGCAGGGGGATCCTCTCAGGTGGTAGAGCCAAGGCGGGGTGGGCAGACGTGTGCCAGTGTGGGGGCGGGGTGTGCAGCAGTCTGGGCAACAGACACCTGTTCATGGTGGAGGAGATGGAGAAATGAGGACGCTGTCTGGAAGTGGAGTCTTTAGCACAGCTTCCTTCCTCACCAGTTACGTTGAGCTGAAGCGAAGTGATTACCGGGTGGCACCTGCAGAGTCGGCTGGAGTGAGCGGTGGCAGGCAGAGCAACAGAGCAGGCTCACTGCCCATGCTGGGGGCTGAGTTGCTTGTATTTCCTAAGGGGTCTGGGGCATCTGCAGCCAGCAGCTGCCTTGACCTTGGGTTGAGCACAGCCCATTGTTCTTGCCGTGGTTTGTGGTGGTTGTCTGGCTCTCCTTGCTTCAGAAAGTCCCTATCCCGAGCCAGGCGCAGCAGTGCATGTCTGTAATCACAGCAGTTCAGGAGGTGGAGGCAGGAGGATCGTAAGTTCAAGACCAGAGGCAGTCTGTGTAACTTAGCGACACCCTGTCTCAAAAAGTAAAAAAAAAAAAAAAAAAAAAAAAAAAAAAAGGGCTGGAGGTGCTGCTCAGGGGTCCAGCACTTGCAAAGCATGCAAGTGTGAGGCCCTGAATTCAACCCCCAGTACTGCAAAAACAAAACAAAATAAAACAACAAAAAAAGAAAGTCCCTGTCCCAGCCAGTCCCAGCCAGGTGGCCCTTTGCTGTTTGTGGCTTTAATGGCAGAGCCCACTCTTGGAGAACGCTTGCGTAAGTTACATCCTGTTGCCCTTTATAGCTCCCCTCAGAAGCGGCTTTCTCTCTACACACTGCCATAAAACTTGTGTGAATGTGGTCTCCTTCTCAAAATATCTCATTGTACTGTATTTCCCTCTTGGGTTGTTGTGAGACCACACAATGCCTGTGCCGCGATGTGAATGGAGGCGAATGATGTGGGCCTTGGGAAGCTGAGCTCCCATGCAAGGCTTCCTTTGACCCAAGCACTAGGATGCTGCGTCAAGGGAGCTGAGACCTGAGAAGGTCCAAGTGACTAACGGGCAGGTGGTATATAAAGAGTGGATACACTGGAGAAAGGGGTGATTCACATCCTGGGAAGGAGGCCACAGATGTCATCATGCTACTCAGAATGGGGTGCAATTTATATTTTATGAATTGTTTATTTCTGGAATTTTGCACTTGATATTTTCAGACCATGGCTGACCTGGTTGAACTTGGGAAACAGAAGCGTGGCAGATGAAGCCGTGGGGAATGGGGCAGCTGTCTGTTTTGACTGAAAAACACTTGTTAGGTGCCGTCAAGTCATATTCTACTCATAGCAACCCTCATAGGGTTTTCAATGGCTAATTGTTTCAGGATTGCCTTGGGAGTGGGTTGCCACATCCTTCTCCCATTTTTGCGGTGCTGGGAATCGAACCTGTGACCTCAGAGACTGCAGAGCGGTGCCCTACCAACTGAGAAACCACTGCTCTGGAGAAATCAAGTAAGGGAATTGAGTAAGGGGATTGAGGGTCCCTTAGATAGAGTGGCTCGGCCTTCTCTGAACAGGTGGCCTCTGATGCAGATCTGATGGTGGGAAGGAGAAGGCTGTGGGCTGTCCTGGAGAAGAGGGAGCCCTTCAGAGGGGATGGCAAGGCCGGCTGTGGAGCGACAGGTATGGCGTATTCCAGGAGCAGTGCAGAGGAATGAGGCCAGCTTAGGGGCTGGTGGGCTTAACTGCCTCACCCCTCAGTCAGCACGGCTGTACCTCATGGCCAGCAGGTGCCAGAACAATTTAGTGGGATCGGAGCCATGCCCCTGACCAGGCGGAGCTTCTGATCTAGAGGGGAGAGAAGAGGCAGACAGCTAAAGGTCCAGCGTGGCCCGGTGATCGAAGCCTCGTGGGCAGGAGCGCGTGAGGGCGCTTTGATAACACAGCTGAGTGAGAATAACACGGCCTCCGCCCCAGGCAGGCCTCCCTCCCTGCGCCTGCCCCTGGTGCCCATTTCACGCTGTGCAGGTCTCTCCAGTGACTGTAGACGCCCTCCCCACCTCCACAGGACCTGTGCCGGCGTCACGGCATCCCCGCGCTCCTGGCTTGCTCCCTTAGCGCACAAACGCTCGTCCCGATTTCCCCAGCGTCAGGCCAGCCTTTACTGTCGCCTCTCCCCTCCAGCCCTTCTGCGCTCTGCTTCCCTTTCCAGCCATGCTCGGCAGGAAGCTTCCTCACCCCATTGGCTGTGGGGTCCAACGGCTCTCCCAAAACTCTGTTGTCCAGGTCCCTGGCGACTGCCACCATGCTAAAGACAGCTGCCACTCTGCAGACCCTGCTAGGTGCTATCCGCCCGGACCTGGCACCTCGGTGTCTCTCTGCCCTGAGACTCTGACCCTCTGGCCTCGCTGGCCCCGCTTCCTGATTGGCTGCTTCTCTCTCAGGCTCCTCCTCTTTTCCCGTTCCATGCGGGAGCAGCCTGGGCTCGCCCTTGGCTCTGGTTCTTCCCCAGTGCTAAAACCCACCCGTGCCTCAGTGACTGTTGGCTCCGTGGGTCTGGCCCAGGCCGCTCCTGCCCTTATCAGATGTGTCCGTCCGGCTGCCCACTTGGCACCACCACATGGCATCTAACAGCTGTCTCCAGCTACCCGAGCCAGAGTCACCCAGCCTCTCCATCTCTCCCCCGTGTGGGCCCAGCCAGGCCCTGGTTCTCTGATTCACCTCCTCCAGTCTCTTTCGGGTGCTGGATCCTGACCTTGGCTCCACCCCCTGGCTGGCCCCAGCCACTGCCAGGTCTTCTGCAATTGCTATGATGGTTTCCTCAGGAGTCCCTCTGATGGGGCCCCACTGCCTAATCTCCACACAGTGACCAGAGCGGTCTTAGGAAACCCCAAGTTGTACCACACTGTCTCTCCTCAGCCTCCTCTGCTGCTCAGCTCCACTGGGTACAAATCAAAATTTCACCAAGGTCCAAAAGGCTCCTCAGGGTTTGACCCATCCACTCTCTTCCCCTCTATTCCCTCTTACCAGACTCAAGGACTTGGCATATGGCTGCCCCTGGGCCTTTGCACTGGCTGTTCCTACTGCCCAGGATGCGAACCCCAGATGTCCTCATGGCTCATTCCGACTTCCAGTCCTTGCCAAAGTATCACCCTCTCCACTGGTCTTCCATGACCTCCTGCCATAGAGACCCCCCCCCCCCCAGTGTGTCCTCACTCCTGGTGGCATCACCCATGACCCACCAATGCACTTCTGAACCTGTCTGTCTGTGTTTTGTGATGCGTCTCCCTGCACTGGGCTGTCGCCTCCATGAGGACGGCGAGGAGGGCCTATCCTGTGTCCAACACTAAGGACAGCTTGGCTCAGAAAGGCCTCAGTAAATACCTGCTTGGAGAAGAAAGTCGCTGGCGGCCCTTTGCAGCCTGCGGCAGAAGCTTGCAGCTTCGAGTGGGGATCTGGAGAACCAGATTCTGGTGCTGGGTCTGCCATGAAGGCCTGGGCCCGGGCCTGAGCTACACTCAGAATATTTTTGTGGGAATCACGTCTACACTGCTAATGATCTAGGCCTACATCCAACCTACCTGCAGCTACACCACTCTGGCATCTGATCTCCTCATATTTCTGAAGCTAAGCAGGGTTAGGTCTGGTTAGTATCCAGCCTACCTGCAGCTGTAGCACTGTGGCATCCGATCCCGTCAGATCTCCAAAGCTAAGCAGGGTCTAGCCTGGTTTATCCTTGGATGGGAGACCGCCTGGGAACACCAGGTGCTGTAGGCTTGGGAGACCGACCCAGCAACCCACTCCTAAAGATCAACCAGCCATTGAAAACCCTATGAACAGCAGAGAAGCACCGACAATAGTGTTTCAACTGTTGTACATAGGGTCGCTATGAGTCAGACACTGACTCAATAGCACCTAACAACAACAACCACAGCCAACCTGGAGTCAGTGTTCCCTAGCTGCATACTGCACCCCTAGGAGAGGAGACAGCAGCCTGTGCTGCTGGGTGTGAGCAAGGCAGAGAGCAGAGAGGCCCAAGGTCAGCTGCCTGGGGGTGTCCCGAGGAATCCCAGCCTGGAGTAAGAACTGGGAACAAGCGCCCTGACCTCGGAGCCAGCGCGCAGTGGCCCGCCAAGGTCCTGCATTGCCTGCCCACTGAGAACGCTCCCCAACGCTTTCTGTAGCTCCCCGTGGCTCCAGGAGACAGCCTGGGCAGTGAAGAACCTCTGCAGGTCACACGCACCTCCCTCACCCGGCCTCTGATGAGTTGATTCCTAAAGACCCGCCAGACGCCCACCCAGGGAGAGATCAGGCTGAGCACCGTATCCTTTTGCCGCTCTGCAACCCCCGTGGGATCCAGTCCCATCTCTCCACCCCCAATCCTCCTTTATTGCCCTTCCCACAATTATTTGTTTTATTCCTCACCAGCAAGCAAGATGGCCCTAGGAGGTGGTGCGCGGGCTGGCAGGAAGTCTTCTGGGTACGTCGATGGTTTAGCGGTGCCTCGCTCCCGCCTTCCTCACCTGGAATTGAGGCTAATTAAATAGCAGTTGTGCAAAACACTCTCAGGATCGTTCCGATTTTAAGTATTTATCAGGCCTTTTTAGACCTCTCGGAGTGGCACTAAAATGAATAAGATGCCCATGAGAGCACCATTCTGCTGCTTTCTCTATCCAGCCCAAGACTTCTTGTTGGGGGGCTTTTAAATAGCTTGCTCGGGGCTGCTGGCAGCTGCCCTTCTGGAAGAGGAGAAGTCGGGGAGGCTGGAAGCCCTGCGATCCTGCACGTTTCCGTGGGAGCAGGATGGGGCCACAGGAGCCACAAGCGACTCTTTGGTTTGTTTGCGGACACCTCAACGGGTTTGGACCTGCAGGCGATAAGGGGGAGAAAAATGCCATAAATAAGCCTCTCTTTGAGCGGAGCCCAATAAATCAGGCTGCGATGCAGATGGAATACAGTTTGGCCCCCACGCACGCTAACATATGGGCTCGCTCTCCCCAGCCCACATTTCCGGGACAGGATTTAATAGTTCGGAGGAAGCTTATTGCTGTAATATGGCTTGCCTCTGGGAAAGCTCCTTGGAAGCAAAAATGGCCAGACTGCGTCTTACATGTTTCGGACATGTAGTCAGGAGAGATCCATCCCTAGAGAAAGACATCATGTTTGGGAGAGTGGCAGGTCAATGCAAAAGAGGAAAACCCTCCACCAGATGGATTGACACAGTGTCTGCAACCATGGGCTTAAACATAAATAAGATCGTTTGCCTGGCACAGAATCGGCAAGGGTTTCGATCTGCTGTACATAACGTCGCTATGAGTCGGACTCGACTCGATGGCACCTAACAACAACAACAACTGGGAAAGCATTTTGGGGAGACCTCGAAGCACTCAGTCCTCCCTGGCTTGCCGACTCGGTGACCCATATGGCACTGAAAGGGATGCGTCCCTGGCAGGACATGGGGCGTGGCTGGGAAGGCTCCCGCCCATCTGCCCTGGCTGGGCCGCTTGGCTCGTGCTGTACTCTGTCCCTGTGGCTTCCTCATGGGGCTGTGGGTCTGGGGACAGCAGGTGGGGATGGCTTGGCCGCTGGCTGAGACCAGAGGAGGGCGGCTGCGGCCCTGAGCAGGCATTCGGTGGGATCTGCCGTGGGCCTGTGCGGTGGTTTTCAACTTGTCATGTGCAGAACTTGTCGGCCCGTGGAGATGGGTGGAGGCGGGTGGAGGCCAAGGGTTGGGGGTGGACGTGGGCCTCCACGTGGAGACGTGGACAAAGGGGCCGACTTATGGCTAGACTTAGGACTTTCAACTTTTTGGCGGTGTGAAAGTGTAGCTATACGCCCAGTCTGCTTTTCGCTCTCCGCATCATAGTCGATGAATTGTATGAGGTATGCAACACTTCATTCTGGGTTCTTTTGCTGTGCTGGGGATCAATCCCAGAGCCTCATACATGCTAGGCGAGCACTCCACCACCGAGCCACACCCCCAGCTCACAACATTCTGTAATGACATAGGCTTAGTGTCGGCGGTGCGGCTAACCTGCCGGCTCGTGTTAATGTCCGGGGCGTGTGTGAGGCAGAGAGGTCAGGCTGTGAGGCTCGGTAGGTCAGGTGTATTAAGTGAGCTTTTGACTTAGGGACCCTTTCAGCTTAGGATGAGATGTGGGGGTGACTCTGTGTGTATTAGATGAGAGACGCTGCGTCTGTTCACTGCTATATTTCAACACAGCAGCTGCTCAGTCAAATTAAAAAGTTCCGTTTTGTGACCTTCCTTCCTTCCCCCTATTCTTCCTTCCTTCCTCTCTTTTTCTCTTTCTTTTTGTCCTTCCTTCCTCCCTCCTCACAGCTGTCTGTTTTCTCTTTCTTTCTTTCCTTCTTTCTTTCTTTCTTTCTTTCTCTTTCTTTCATTCTTTTCTTCCTTCCTTCCTTTCCTTCTTTCTTTTTTCCTTTTCTTTCTTTCTCTTTCTTTCCCCTTTCTCTTTCTTTCCTCTCCTTCTTCCTTCCTTCCTTTCCTTCTTTCTTTTTTCCTTTCCTTTCTTTCTCTTTATTTCCTGTTTCTCTTTCTTTCTTTCTTTCTTTCTTTCTTTCTTTTTCTTTCTTTCTTGCTTTCTCTCTTTCTTCTCTCTCTCCCTTTTCTTTCTCTCTTTTCTTTCCTGCAGTAATAGGGATATGAACCCAGGGTATTCTACCACTGAGCTGCATCCCCAGCCCATTTTCTATTTTGTTATTTTGAGACAGGGTCTCATTAAGTTGCTTAGGCTGCCTCTGGCCTCAAACTCGTAATCCTCCTGCCTCAGCCTCCTGAGTCGCTGGGATGATGGGTGCACCCTGGCGTCCGGCTTGTAATGATTCTTTTGAAACTGCCATGTTCCCTGTAAGCTGCTGTGTCCTTCTTGGATATAGGCCAGAGGACAGTTTCTGATTGGGGAACATCCTTGGCTTTGTGCTTTGTCACCAGGGTGCAGGCCGCCGAGACCAGGTGAGGCCACCAGCCTCTCCCTCTGAGGCTCCAAGGAGGTGTGTGTGGAGGTCTGGAAACTCATCCCAGGGATTCTGAGAGCCCTTTAGTCTGGACGGTCTGCCCCAGGCCCTCAGGCCCTTCCCAGATGGAGATGGCCGTTGGTAAGACTGAGGTCACCATCCTCCGTTCTGGGCTCAAGGGGAAACTATTCAACAGGGCACAGAGACCCTGATATCAGGAGCCGGCTCCCACCACTCTGGAGCGTTGTGCTCGGTGGTGATCGAGCAGGGGCGCTCCTCAGAAGCCCCTTGCATTCTCTGTGGCCACCATCGCCAAGTGCTGTGGACAGTGGCTTAAAGCAGCTAGAAGTCATTGCCTCTCAGTCCTGGAGGCCCCAAGTCAACGGTTGAGGCCATGGGTGGCTGTGACCCTGTGAATCCTGCAGGAGAGGCTCCTTCTTGGCAGCTGCTGGCTGTCCCTGGCATTCCTTGGCCTGTGGCTGCCTAAGTCCCTGCCTCCCTGGGCATGTGCTTCTCCCCGTGTGTGTCCTCTTGGGTCCTTTCCTCTTGCAAGGACACTGTCATCTTGGGCTGGGTTCCCTGCTCCGGTGTGATCTCATCTCCACCTTCCTAATGACGTCCTATGAGCCCATTTGCAAATAAGGGCACCCTCTTTAGCTCAGTTGGTAGAGCGCTGCGCTGCAGTCTCTGAGGTCCGGAGTTCAATTCCCAGCACTGCAAAAATGGGAGAAGGACCTGGCAACCCACTTCCAAGGCAATCCTGAAACAGCCATTGGAAACCCTAGGAGGGTGGCTATGAGTCGGATACCGACTCGACAGCACCTAACAACAACAACAACTGAGACTGTAGGGCAAGGACTTCAGTGTGTCCTCCTTGGGGACATGAAATTCAACATATGACAGACAGGGCAGAGGAGAGCCTTGCACAGGGTTATAACCCGTGTTTACCTTATGGGACCCGTGTGTGTTCTCAGAACATTGTCCAACGATGCAGAGGAACCTAAGTGCCCACCACTCCTCCTAGATAACCGTTCCTAATAATTTTGCATGATATTGGGGCCCAGCTTTGTATCTACTCGACTTCTTTTATTTTTTTCATGCAATGAGAACTCCTCCATGTTCTCTGGAGTTCTTTAGAAGCACCTTTTTTTACAGATGAATTATGCCCTTCAGAGTGGAGTGCGTGTCACAGCTGACCTGCCTTGATTGTCGGGTGTGTGGGAAGCCATATTTTCCAGCTGGGGTGAGCAGCAGGCCCCAGACCTCACGTCACTGCTTTGCCACCAGAGAGGAACCATCTTTGCCCTACTGCAGTGTGCCGGGGAGGGGTCTGCTCGGTGTTCCTGGACCCATCCCTGCAGCTACCGCCGTGTGCTCAGCCACCTCCCTGGCCACAGGAGTCCTCTTTGGAGGAAGGGGCCGCTCTTCCTGCAGCAGATTCCTGCTCTGGATGGCGTGGTCAGAGCTGGCTTCTGAAGGACCACCGGGCAGATGGCAGCAGGTGCCCCGGGCAAGCCCACAACCGCTGTCACAAGGTCCCGGGGTTTTGAGAGGCGGCTCAGAGCTGGGCCTGCAGCTTCCTACGTGCTGTGGGTTGGGGGACTCAGCCAGCATAGCAGAGACAGGGCCTCACGGATGCCTCTGGGTGAGGAGGGACCTCATCCCCCTGGGGCCCTGACTACACCTGCGTCCACCTCTGGAGCTGTTCAGCGCGGGCTCTGTGGCATCTCACTCTGGAACGTGGGCTCAGGCTCTGTCCCCAGAGCGTCATCATCCTTCAGACACTTGCGTGGCCAAGGCTCGTCCTGCTGGACCCATGAGCCTGGATGCTGCTGGCTGGAGAGGTGGCCTGTGGCTCTACCTGGACACCTACGGCTGTAGGCAAGGCGCCCAGAGCCACGCGAAAGCTCCAGGCAGACGCTGAGGGGGTGCGGTGAGGGTGGAACTGAGGGGGTACAGGGGAGAAGGGGAGAGGTAAGAGGGACAGGGAAGGAGGAGGGGGCGGGGAGAGGAGAGCAACAAGGAGGAGGGGCAGGTGAGGGGGGCAGGGAGGAGGTGCAGGGGGGAGAGACTGGGCGGGGTGCCTCTCAGAGGCGACTCTTGTGAGCGCAGAGCACATTGAAGTTGGGGATTTCTGAGGGCGGGTGGGAGATCTGTTCCCGGCTGGGACAGCTGGGCTAAGATCTACACTGGGTGATCACGTGGGGTGTGGGGGTCGGATCCCGGTTCCCTGAGGCTCCCCCAGGCTGTCACCTCCCTGATAGCACAGGTCCCTTCGGCCTTGTGCCCTGAGCATGGCCCCCGATGCATTTAACCAGAGAAGTGGAGAAGCAGGCGGTGGACAAATCTCCAGCTGAGCAGGGACGCGGGAGCCCCATGGACCCGGGCAGCTCAGGGAGAGGCCCCAGGGCCAAAGGAAACAACCAGAAAAATGTGAAGAAACCTGACAGGAAGAGGCGGGTCACAGCCCGGGGTGCGGTGAACAGTGACCCCCGAGGGCCCCAGGGTAAGGAAGGAGGGGTTGGAAGGGCCTCGCCGGGCAGGTCCCTGGTGGTCACTAAGGAGCTGAGGTCTTCTGGGCTGAGCTGACCTTGGGCTCCAGGGCCTCCTCCTTACCCCACACCCTGCACACCAAGATTGGCTCCTGTGAGGCGCTGGCGGCCCCTCCTCGTCTTCCTTCTCATCCCCCCGTTGGGCATGTCCACTTCTCTCGCACCTTCAGCGACTTCTGTGTACACAGCAGCTCGACCCCAGAAAAAATACTCCAAGACACAAGTGGATCGGGAGCAGAAAAGTTTATTTAGACCGGCCAGCCGGCTACTTTCAGACCCGGGAGTGGACTTTCAGAAAGCAGCATCCGACTCACAGTGGTTAGGGGCTTTATAGGGTAGGGGCGGAGAAGCTAGGCTACAGAAGCGAGAATTCTTTAGCGGTTAAAGGGAGGGGTACAGAGTAATTTTTCATTTCTCAGAAGTCAGCCTTACTCACAGGAATTCCAGCCATCAGCTCTCTGGCGAGTTTGTCATGTATGACCTTCTCTGTGACATAGTTTCCCTTATCGAAGGACCTTGAGGTCTGGCTGGGGCTGGTCTGCAAAGTGCCAGTGGGATCATGACAAACTTTTTCTGTAAACTTTTTTGTTTCCACGCTTCCTGGAAGACTCAGGACTGGGCGAGGCAGCTGGATGCCATGTCGTGTCCTTGGCTGAGCCCCCTGGCCCCTTGCAGCTGCTGCAGCCTCTCCAGGCCCAGGGCCCTCTCTTTCCTAGAGGGCGTCTCCCTGGCCTGGCCACCCTAGTTTCCGGAACTGCAGCGCTTTGCTGAGTCTGACCACACGGGAGAGGGACCAGCTGAGCAGGTGCCACCAAGGCAGCAGGGAGAGGACAGAAGCCCAGGGGAACGCCCAGCTCTGGCCCACGAATTCGGGCTGCGCAGGCTCCCTGGCGAGGCTCAGGCTGCAGGACACCGGCTCCAGGGCACCCAGGGAGGCACCATGGGAGCAGATGGGGTGAGGGTGTTTATCCGACCTGACGAGCTCCGGGGACTGGCCCCAAACACGGGCTTTTCTTCCTGACATAAACACAATCTGTTTCCCCAGAAGTGCTGCCATAAACGGACACCCGCTTCCCAAACGAGTCCTGGCACGTCGGACACCTGCCCCTCCCCAGCGCCTCTCCGGGGAGTCCTGGAAACTTGCCGCAGAGAGGGGCCTGAGGGCTACCTCACCCGGCCACACAGGTGTTGTCCGGCTCTGTCCCTCACTCCCCACATGTGCTGCCCCTACAGCTGCGCTGGCCCTGTACCCTTGGAATGCAGGTGGTGCACATCTGCCTCGGTCTGCAGATGTTGGGAGCCAGGAGTGTTTCCCTCAGCCTGGGACCCCAGGACACGAATCACAATAGCCGAGCCCCCTCCATGTCCTCCAACAAAGAGAGAAGTTCAGAGAGTTCACGTCATACCTGAGGATCACCCAGCTAGAAGGTGCTGGAGGAGGGGAGAAATGAGCAATTTCTGACCCCTAAGCTTGGGCAAGAGAGACAGAAAAAGAATCGATGCTTTTGAATTGTGGTGCTGGAGACGTCTATTGAATATACCATGGACTGCCAAAAGAACCAACAGATCTGTCCTAGAAGAGGTACAACCAGAGTGCTCCTTGGAAGCAAGAATGGCCAGACTGCGTCTTACATATTTCGGACATGTAGTCAGGAGAGAACAATCCCTGGAGAAGGACATCATGTTTGGAAGAGTGG